>CAUYQV010151425.1:0-38799 GCA_963574575.1 Galagoides demidoff | reverse complement strand
GCTGGGACCACAGGCACCCGCCACAACGCCTGGCCATTTTTTGGTTGCAGCCATCATTGTTGTTTGGCGGGCCTGGACTGGGGATTCGAACCCGCCACCTTAGGTGTATGTGGCTGGCGCCTTAGCCGATTGAGCCACAGGCGCCGAGCCAATATCTCACTTTTCCATACTACTTTAGCTCTACAAATAAAAATATCCAGTGGATTTTCTGTCTGTCTTTCATAGGCTGACCAGCAGAATATATATTTGATTTTTATGCCCAGTTTTCATGTCTCATTTCATGTTTTAAGTTTCATGTATCTATATTTTGAAACAGTGTGGTTTGGCGGCCAGTATTTATAAAATACACATATTTTATATTTACATACCTCAAACTAATTTTAACATTAAAAGATTATGAGGGTAAAAAGTCTCAATTTACATCAGAAATTTAATCGGCAAAATATCAAAATAACAATCACATAAAAGAGAGTGCAGTCAGCATAGTAAAAGAGAGGATGTTATTATGCATGCAACAATTTATTCATTAACGATAATATCTACCATTTAGTGATGGGAAACAATGTTTACAGATGTTATCATGGTGGTCTGTTGTTTATTTGCATATAAATTGATATATTTTAATTATTTGTGAATTTTGTGTATACTTGTACTCATTCTAGTTGAGAAGGACTTGTTATTTTTCAGCAATAGGTCATTGCTTTTAAGTAAATAAATACTAGTATACATACATACACATGTGCATAATATTCAAAACATATAAGGGTGACAGCTTTGACAGCCAAATTCAAGTGTTCAACTCAACTAAAACAGTAGAATCTCTGTAAGTTGACCATGCAAGAGACTAACAAACTGATCAACATACAGAGGTGGGTAACATAAAGAATGCCCGTTTAGTACGTGTGCATGTCCAGTCTATGAGAATCAGGACTGTGTGCTCTGGTAATGTCCTTGACATGATCTTGCAGGTGCTAAGTGGCCTCTTGTACCTCAATGCCTGGATCTTTTAGCAAGACCAGGGAAATTTTCCTCAACTATTCCCTCAGATAGGTTTTTCATGATTTTTGCTCTTCCTCCCCCGTCAGGGACACTTACAGTTTTTCTATTTGCTTGCTTTCCATAGTCCCATATCTCTTGGGTAGATTGTTCATTCTTCCTTATTCTTGTTTCTATAGTTTGAATGACTGAGCTAATTCAAAATTTTAGTCTTCAAGTTTTGAAATTCTTTCTTTTACTTGCTCTAGTCTGTTGTTAAAGTTTTCTACTGTATTTTGAAATTCCACGAATGACTCCATAAATGCTGGCTCTATCCTATCTGAAGCTTCTCTTGGTTCGAAACAGGTGGCTTTGCAGTATACCTGTTCTTCTCTTCTTGTGAACTCCGTTGCCTTTTGAAGACAAGGGCAGGTCCCTGTATGGTGCACTTGAGCCCTACTCCCGTAGATTGGCCAAGCGGGAGAAGGGAGAGGGGCAGGGGGCACTGTGAGCCTTTAAGACACTGCTGTCTCATTGCTATGGGCGATCACCACGTGCACTGTGAGCACTTTCCCAGCCAGCTCCCTCTGTGCTGAAGGTGGTTGCATGGCAGCATGAGTAATGGCCTCACTGAGGTTCATCGGTAGCAGGGCTTCCCAGGTAATGGCCACTGCTGCACCACTCAGACTGCTGTGGTGGAGGCTGTATGTGCTCTCTTCATCCAGGTCTGATGGTAACTGTGGTTGAGAGGGGCTAGCCAGGTGGCGGTATCAGGTATCAGGTTGATGGGCATGCACTCTGCCTGGGTCCCTGGCAGCAGTGAGGACGTGGGACTCCTGCCCACAGAGCACACAAGAGTTGCCAGCCTCCTTGCTCCCTCTCCAGTCTACATGGGTTATGGCGAAGCACAGCAACAAATTTGATCCTTGGGTAGTCATAGACCTCTGGGATTAGTACCTCAAAATGATTCCGGCTAGGGGCAGTGCCTGTGGCTCAAAGGAGTAGGGCACCGGCCCCATATGCCAGAGGGGGTGGGTTCAAAATCCAGCCCCAGCCAAAAACTGCAAAAAATAAAAGTAAAAATAAAAAAGATTCCAGCTACAGCATCCAGGTATTGTAAACTCTGGACTCTGCTAGTTGGACTCTGCTGTGCCTTCTCTCCATAGCAACACTGCTGTGCAGTCTCCAATCATTTCCCTGTGTCTGTCCAGGGGTCTGCCCTGGTAGAGGGGCCCTCTCCCAATTCCAACTGCAATGTCCATGTGATAAGTGTAAAGCTGCAGGATTCCAGCCTCCCTTCACACATGTTGATATCTTCCCTGTGTCCCCACCATACTCCCAAGATATTTCCCCACTTCTCTCTTAGGAATCTTCCAAGACCTCTCTGTTGATTCCCAGCACTCTCTCAGATACTTGCCCTGAAGGTGAATCAATCCTTTCTAGAAGAGCACAGGGTACTTCTAGGCTGCCATGCAGGCCCCTCTCAATAAATATATTGAATTCTATTTTTTCATCTCATAACCCAATATAGCTATCAAGAGTCATATGACAAACTTTACATTCAGTGCCTTGAGGAAGGCGATAAACAAAACAAGACAGGCAAGGCATTGCCCCCTTCCCACTTAATTTTTGAGTTCCCTAGTTTATACTATAGCAGGAAACTGACGCAGTCAGAAGACTCCAGGCACCAGTTGGTTAGAGGAAGTGGATTTATTCCAGCTGGGGGAACTCAGATCAGTGTCTCCAAAACTGAACCCACTCCCCCCCGCCACCCCACTCAATCTCTTGCCTCCCTTTCATCCACTTTTCAGGGCGAGCGTGCACATGAGGGTCATAAAACAGAGAGAGACGTGACATCATCCTCAAGGTCCTGGCTCAAGGGGAAGGTCAGATTGGCCCATGCCCCTGAGACCGGTTGGACCACCTGCCCTCAAAGGCGATGGAAGTCCAAGGAAGTTACTAGGTTACAATCTAGGCCCCACACATGTCAAGGGGGGAACATACAGACAACAGAAACGCCTGTGGCTTGGCTGAGGCCTACACAGGGCACCTAGGACAGATTCTTTTAGCTCTGCTTTTACTTTCTTGCCTCAACACCATTAAATTAAGAAATTGAAATAACTTCAGATGCAGATATAAATATTTGGTTCACCATATTGGTATATGAACAATACTTGCGTCCCCTGGGATTTGGAAAAAAAAGTTTTTTTGGACTAAAGAAGTTAATGTCAGAAGAAAAAGAAGAGAAGCGAGAAGCAGTACATGTGATAGGCCCCTGGGGGGGAAGATGGGCCGGCAGAGGGCCGTGTCCCAGAGTTCCCAAGTCTTGGCTTGGCGTGGGGATTAAACTTTTCAGATAGATTTTCCAAGTTTGAGAGCAGAGTCCAGTCCATCTCATCTATATAGAGAGAGGTTAGGGAAGAGGCAAAGTCCCTATGTGGCTAATTTTAATTTTCACCCAGTAGAGAAGTTCGGGGGGAAAAATAGTGAATGTAGTAAAACACAATTAAAGCAAATAAATATTCTTTATCGATTTGAAATTATGGACTTAAACTGGCAACTGTAAAATAAGGAAGAATTGTGACACGCATAGAAAAATGGCTAGATTAACAACCAATTATGCATTTTATAAAGAGAAATGATAGTTGGCATCTGAAAACATTCTTATATATACTGTGAGCAAAATCTTTTGAAGAATTAGTTGTTGTTTTTTTATCCTTAGCAGACCAATGATACATGCTTTTGTTTGCTCATACACTGACTTGTTTCACCATGCACCTACGAGCACATATGTAGAAAATGAACTATGATATGTGCTGAGAAATTACAATAGGAAATGAACTTTCTCTCCTAAGTAACGTGTCCCTGCCTGCCTCTGAACAATTATCTGCTCATCTACATAATTTAACAGGCTCTCACAGGGTGAAGTGAGATAAAGAATCAGGACATCAGTAGTTTACCTTTTGTAAACTACTTTACAAAACAATTCTTCTCATTTAGTCTTTATAATGGTAAAGGGATACTTTATCTCTCTCAAAATCAAATCAATGTTTAACATGTACTGTCAGGAAATACTAACAACCTCAAAAACCAAACAGTGTTTTCTTATATTTCTCTGACATGATATTGAAATAAAGCAAGATCTGCATGTCTGGTTAATTAATGTATTTTAAAGTATTATAGTGTTAGAAATCTTCTAGTGTCTATATTATAGGGATTTTAAAGAAATTTCTTGAGTTCAAGAGTTAAAAGTTACTGTTGTGGGAGCATTTGTAGATGTAAGCAACATTTGTATTAAAAATATTGTCTGAAACAATTAGTGATGTCTGTGACATTCCTACCTGTCTTTATTTGTGTTCTGTCCTTACAACCATAAGGAAGTCTCCCAAGATGTGTTTAAAATGTTACTTAAGAAAGCTAAATGAGAACCTGCGGAGAGGTCATGATGGAAGTATAAATATTCTATTGCACAATATGAATGTTATACAGTTGAAGAACTGACATACAAACCTATGATTTTAAGATTATGGGGTGTTATTGTGTTCTTTTCTGTTTCTGTTTTTTAATAGAATGTCCTTCAAATTGCAGAGCTATAAGGGAAAGAGACAGCATTGGTCAAGGTTATAGTGCCAGAATCTGAATCGCTGCCAACTGAAACGTGGTATATAATTTGAATGAAATATTCTTGATGGCCAGTTCATGAACTGTGTACTTGCCTTATGTCTTTATAGATGTGGAAAGAAACCAACATTTTTATTTCTAAGATTTTGCTTAAGAGAAGCACCGATTTTTTAATGCCTCGTTTTTGTAAAACATCAATGATGCCATTTTTGTTTTGAAGTATACATTTGCTTTTCCTCAGATACAGACCTCTTAGTACACGTTTTTTTGTGCATTTGGACTATAAGCAGTATTTGAAATAACTCCAATCTAACAAAACAATAAATATATTATTATGATATCAAGATTTGCTTTTAATATATGTTTATAGTTATTATTAATGAACTTGAACTTTGTAAAGGAAGAATTATGTCAAGACCAAAAGTTGGATCAGGTAATCTTCCTCTTCCTGTAGACTTTCATTCTTTTATAGAGAAATATATTTAGACTTGTGAAACATGAAAGGTTAGCTCTTCATGTTCTTGCCAAAGGCTTTAAATATAAGACCTTACATAAATCATTGACAAGAAGAGAGGAGTAACAGAACACACGACTATGTCTTTGAAGTATAATGAAAATTAACAAGCAATTGTTTCTTCAATTTAGCACTGTGAATTCTAAAGTTTTCCTTATATGTGGGGAAAAAAATAATTAGCAATGTACAGGCTTGCATCCCAAAACAAGAAGCTACTAAGCATAAACCTCCTTAGAAAATAAAAAATTTCTAGAGCATACTTGTCAATTTTCAAATTAGTAACTACATTTCTAAAACTTATTGACAGCCTATACAAATTTAGGGCTTCATAAAGTTAAATTTGGGCCAAAAGTATTAATAGCAAAGGTCAAATATGTTCTTTTGTATTTAAATGTTAACATTGAGAAGTCACCCATATTTAAACCACATTAATTTTATAATTTTATAATATATAAATAGAATAATTATTTCATACCCACCCACTAAACAGTTATCTAAGTGTTATATTTTATGTAACATATACATTAAGAATCATATTTACTTTAATTTTAAAGATAAGAAATAAATTGGATTAATATGATTTAGCATTACAATTAATAACTATTTTGGTTCAGACTATTGAATAAAACCACATTCGTCGTTGGATAATTGAGGGGTGAGTGGCTTCATGATATATCTCTACATTGGCCAATTTTGATATTCATGTTCAATGACAGGCTTCTCTTAATTTAACCTCATATTTCTACTTGTCGCAAAAAAAATAGAGGCTAGTTTTCTTTTTTATAACCAGTAATTATAGGAGACAGTGAGCCTATATTTAGAAGACCATAAGCCTGTATATAGGAGACAGTAAGCCTTTCAGATGTTCTTATAAAATCCCAGCTCCATTACACATATTTATTTGTTTTCTATATAAACCTGATGGTACATGTTAAATCAATTTATAGTTCTGGATCATGTTTCTGTATGCCAAGGTAATTTTTTGGAAAAGTTATTAGTTTAGTTTCCTAAATAAGAAACAAATACTATATATTTGAATAATATTTCTTTAACAACATTCAAAACACACACCTTACTTCTAAGAAACAAAGGCTTGATTTTCTGTATGTGACTCTTTATCATTTGGTAGTAGAAATAAATGAGTATAAAGAACAAACATTTTTTTGAATGAGTTTTAAAATGAGCTTCACTTTTTACTTACTGTACATTAACTAAAGCAATTGATAGTGTGGCCCAGTGTATAAACTATCACCCCAGGAAGTTTAGTGCATGCTGTAAGTTGCATTTAAGAAAGTTTCATTTAACATCAAATAACAATTTAAAAGGAATTCCATTTTTACTTACTTTCTCCAAAGAACATTAATGGGGCCCAGCTCACCGCTACTTGAGAACCTGGTTCCTACTTCATGTATTGTAAACTGTTCTGAGACCAGACGACTAAACTACTGACACATCAGCTTCCTTCAGGTTGTCACGTACTTTTCACTTTTCTTTATTGCATTAAGTTTGACTCAGAGCCCCTGGGGATGTCTAAATTCTATTTCTTTTGGTTTTTACTGTAGTTGAACAAAGGTTCTTCTTTTCCAGTCAGTAGATGATAGGTTTGTGGGAAGAAAGAAACACTCACATAATTTTTAAACTTTTTCATTTTTCAACATATAAGTAAAAATTATAAATTTTTACACATCTATAGAAGAATATCTTCAATATATGAAGAGACATCATGTTTCACAATTTGAACTATCTTTCTCTATAAATGAATGAAAGTCTACAGAAAGAGGAAGATGACCTGATCCAACTTTTTGTCTTAACATAATTCTTCCTTCACAAAATTCAAGTTAATTAATAATAACTGTAATGATGTATTTAAAGTAGATCTTAGTATCATAATAACGTATTTATTGTTTTATTTGATTGGAGTTGTGTAGAATAGTGCTTATATTCAAAATGCACAGAAACCGTGGGTTAAGAGGTCTGTGTTTGAGGTTACTTTAATTATCTTAAGGATCCTAAAAGTTGAGGTGTGGTCCAGGTATCTATGCTTACTCCCTCATATTTGCTTTCTTGTGCCCTCTCAGTGCACTCTTATCTCCTCTCAGGGTATTCCTTTCCACACCAATGTCAAAACTATTCCCACAGAGCCTTAAATTCCAAGGGCCCTGTATAACCACTGCATCACACAAACTAAGTATAACTCTTAGGAGTATTTGCATTTTGATAGAGTTAATGGCTTAATAAAACAAAGCAATATGAAATATTAAAATGCCAGACACTGGAGCACATTATTATAGCATGTATTTTTTTTAGCAAGAGGTTGATTTTGTAAAAGTAAACATTGCTTAGTTGTGTTTTGCCAAGTATCTGTAAAAACCAAGGGGTTTTAACAGACATGCTTAAAAAATATTGGAGCCATTTGTATATTTACCACGCATTTATAGCTCATTAATGTTTGTACAGACCACCTAAATAACGATTTAACTTTGGTGAGGGATGTGATCCTGTGTACACAGGTATTTCTTCTAAAACCCCTATTATTTAGCTCACTTGGCACTAACTGATAGAATTAAATTTACTATCTGAATTCCTTTCTTTACAGTGGTATTGTAAACAAAACTCAGGGGTTTTTGTTTGTCCTGCTCCTCTACAATTTTTCTGACATAGTCATTAACCTCTTCCTTCTCCTCTCTTTAGTTTTATCAAGTGGCAGTTGGAATAGGGCAAAGGGGGCAAACCATGCCATTTGGGCCACCACTGTGTTCCCTCTGAAACATTCCTAAAGATCATAATCCCGTCTCGCATTGCTGCTCTCTGTGGATATAACCTAAGAATTCTTCCCTACCCAGTCATATAGGGATCATCTAAAACTCAATTGAAAATGGCATAAAAGTTGAAACTTGCCCATTCCTATTGTCTGCTAATATTAGGCAAGTTATCACTTAGGTTCTTGATAGCCCTATAAATACGACAGGAAAATAATGCAATGTTTAAATATTTAATAGCTGTAGTGAGGTAGAATAATCTATTATCTTTTCCTGTTTAAAGAGAATTTATAGCTATTGCCTGAGAACAGAAGAGTACTGACAAAAAAATTGCAATTGTTTTTAAAAAAAAACCCTCAATAGATTTTTATTTAAGATGGCATACCAATTTCAGACTTTTGTTCTTTGGGTTTTTTATTTATTTATTTTTTAATTTCAGTTTAATGTAAAGGTACAGATATCTAGGTTCTAGTATTTGTGTTTGTTAGGTAGACTGTCCCTTGTAGTTGTGTTCTGCCATATATCTTTACATTGCACCCACTAAGTGGGAGCACATGAATTTCCTCTAATGCCCCCCCCCACCTCCTTCCCTCTCACCCTCAACTTGAATTTCATTGAGTTTTTATTTTATGTGGCTGTATATTAGATTGTCTACTGGCTTCATATTAGTATTGAATACATTGGATTCTTGTTTCTCCATTCTTGTGAAACTTTACTAAGAAGAATGTGTTTAAAATCTATCCAGGTTAATGGGCAGCGCCTGTGGCTCAAAGGAATAGGGCACTGTCTCCATATACTGGAGGTGGTGGGTTCAAACATGACCCTAGCCCCCCCAAAAAAAAATCTATCAAGGTTAATACAGAAGATTTAAAGTTTCCATCATTTTATGGATGAATAGTATTCCATGGTATGCATATACCACAGTTTGTTGATCCTTTCGATGGACATTTGGGTTGTTTCTACATATTGGCAACTGTAAATTGAGCTTCAGTAAGCAATCTGGTGCAAATGTCTTTATGATAAAAAGAATTTTTTTTTCTTCTAGGTAGAAAGATGCCTAGTGGTGGGATTATAGGGTCAAATGGGTGGTCTAATTTGACTTCTTTGAGGATTCTGCATACTTCTTTCCAATAAGGCTATATTAGTTCGCAATCCTACCAACAGTGTAAAAGTGCACCCCTGTCCCCACATCCACATCAGCATGAGCAACTTTGGGACTTGGTAATATGTGTTATTCTCACTGGAGATAGGTGACATCTCAGGGTGGTTTTGATTGCATTTCTCTGATAATTAGGAACTATGAGTATTTTTTTCATATATTTGTTAGCTAGTCATCTGACTTCCTCAGAGAAGGTTCTATTCATATCTTTTGCCTAATGAAGGATAGATTTGCAACTCTTTGTTTTTTGATTAATTTGTGTTCTTTATAGATCCTAGTTATTAAGCCTTTATCAGATTCATAACATGTAAATGTATTTTCCCATTCAGAAGGTTGTCTATTTTCTTGAATTGTTGTGTCCTTGGCTGTGTAGAAGCTTTTCAGTTTTATTAAGTCTCATTTATTTATTTTTGTTGTTAATATTGTCACTGAAGCCTTCTTCATAAAATCTTTCCCCAGGCCAACATCTTCAAGAGTTTTTCCCCATAATTTCTTCTAGTATTTTTACTGTTTTATGCCTTACATTTAAATATTTTATCCATTGCAAAATGACTCAATTTTTGTAAGTGGTATAAAGTATGGGTCCAGTTTCAGTCTTACACATGTGGTTATCCAGCTCTCCCAGCACCACTTATTGAATAAGAATTCTATCTTGAGCATATGGTTTTGTTTGGTTTATCAGCGATCAAATGGCTATCTCTTGGTTTTCCATTCGATTCCGTATGTCCATGTCTATTTTTGCACCAATATCATGATGTTTTGATCACTGTGGACTTGTAATATACACTAAAGTCTGCTACAGTGATGGTTCCAGCTTTGTTTTTATTACTAAAAATTTTCCTATCTCTATAGGGTTTTTTTTTTTTTTTTTTTTTTGCTGGTTCCATATAAAACTGAGAACAATTTGTTTTTAGTTCTCCAAAGTATGATGTTGTCATTTTTTTTCTTTTTCCATTTTTTTTTTTTTTTTTTTTTTTTTTTGGCCAGGGCTGGGTTTGAACCTGCCACCTCCAGCATATGGGGCTGGCACCTTAGTCCTTTGAGTCACAGGCCCCAGCCCATGATGTTGTCATTTTAATGGGGATTGCATTGAATCTGTATATTGCTTTGGGTGGAATTTTAACAATATTGATCCTTTCCAGCCAAAAACATGATTTTCTATTCCATTTATTAATGTATTCTGGTATTTATTTTCCTAGGGTTTCAGAATTCTTGTTGTAGACATCCTTCACCTCCTTTTTTAGGTGTATTCCTAGGTTTTTCATTTTCATTAAAGTTACTGTGAAAAAAATTGTGTCTTTGATTAACTTCTCAACTTGGACATTGATTTTATACCCGGGGACTTTAATGCATTTTTTGTTCATTCCAGGAGTCTTGTGGTTGAGTCTCTGGGCTTCTTTAATTATAAGATCATATCATCAGCAAAAAGTGAGAGGTTCACCTCCTCTGCCCCCGTTTGGATGCCCTTTATGTCTTTCTCTCGTCTTATTGCATTGGCTAGAACTTCCAGCAATAGAGGATATCCTTGTCTAATTCTAGTTCTAAGTGGAAAAGCTTTCAGTTATACTCCATTCCGTATGATGTTACCTGTGGGTGTGTTGTAGATGGCTTTAATTAGCTTAAGAAATGTTCCACCTATGCCTATTTTCTTAAGTGCTCTTGTTATAAAAGGATGTTGAATTTTGTCAAATGCTTTTTCTGCATCTATTGAGACTATCATATGATCTTGGGTTTTGGTTCTATTTACATGGTGAATTACATTTATGGATTTTCACAAATTAAACCAGCCTTGTATCCCTGGGATGAAGCCTACTTGATGTGATGTATTAGTTTTTCAATGTGTAGCTGTAATCTATTGGCTAAGATTTTGTTGAGTTTTTTGCCTCTATATTTCACTATATTCTAGTGAAATTGGTCTGTAGTTCCTTTTTAGTTGAGTCCTTTCCTGGTTTTGGTATGTTGTGATGACCCAGGGTTCAATAAGCCTCTAAACAGAGTGCTTTGGAATCTTTGGTAATTTGGGGAAATTTTCATTTATGATATCTTCGAGCAGGCCTTCCATTCTTTTGGGAGGTTCTTCTTCCACTTCTGAGATCCCAATAATTCATATATTTATTTTATTTTTTTTAAATGCTTCATCAAGTCCCATAACTCTTTGAATAAACATTTTGCTTTCTCTTCTATTCTGCTTCTTTAACTGCCTGAGTTTGCCCAAGAGCTTTATCTCCTAGCTCTGAGATTCTTTCTTGTCAGTGATCTAATCTAGTGATTATGGATGCTTTCTTTTTCTTTTCCCTCTCTCTCTTTTATTTTTTTATTTTTTTACTTTGTCACCGTCTGTACAACTGTGGCATATAGCTCATAGTAACTTCAAACTATTGGGTTCAGGCAATTCTCTGCCTCAGCCTCCCAAGTAACTGGGACTAAGGAGCCTTCCACACACCTGGGTCTCACTCTCAGGCTGTTCTTGAACTCATTAGCTCAAGCAATCCACCCACCTTGGACTCCCAGAGTGCTGGAATTACAGGTGTGAACCACCATGCCCAGCCCTAATGATACTTTCTAATGGATCTTTAACTTCATGATTGACTCCTTCAATATCTTAAGCTCCACCACGTCCTTTTTCATATTCTTCATATCTTTCATGCACTTTATCATCAATTCTCTTTATTGTTTTTGCTATCCATATTTTACAATTTCTTTTTTTTCCTTTTCATTAATTCTTTACGGGGAAATCTTCTATGATGGGTACTGCAGGATTTCTTGGGGGCAGAATTGCTCTATTCTGGTTTGTCATGTTGCCAGAATATTTCTGTTAGTTTCTCCTCATGTGTGTTTTCTTTTTGTTCACTTCCTTTCCACGCTTTTTCTCTCACTACCTCCTTTGCTTTAAATTTTCTTGTGTCTCACTTTAGTACTTGAAATGATCTTTTGGTATAAGACCAACAGAAAGAAAAGGGAAAAAAACAATAAGAGTTAAAGGAAAGAAAATGATAAGAAAAAATATGAAAAAGGAAAAAAAGAGAAAAAATGGAAGGGGGTTGAAAAGAAAGAAATAAAGAAAAGGTATGAAAAGGAATGAGAGGGAAAGAAATTGATAGGAGAAATGAGGGTGCTCCTTATGGGTGCTTTGACCCATCCCTTCAATTATAGCACTTTGGAGTATGAACTGAGTGGGTCCCTCAAGGTCAGGATCTCCTTACCATCCTCAGAAAAAGCAAGACCCCACCCCAACTCCATACAGAGGAAATCAGCATGATGTTGCAGTGGAGAACCTACCAATACCTTATTTCCAAAGGCCACAGGTAAAAGGACACTATAGACCCTGAGCTCATGGCCTCCTTTAGCCAAACCATAGTGTGTCCCCCCAGTTGATGCTGTGACTCCCCCCAGTCCTCAGAGAATTGGAAAAAAATTAAAGGAATAGCTGGGTGTTGTGGCGGGTGCCTGTAGTCCCAGCTACTTGGGACGCTGAGGCAAGAGAATCACCTAAAGCCCAAGAGGTAGAGGTTGCTGTGAGCTGTGAGACTTACAGCACTCTCCCAAGGTCAAGAAAGTAAGACTCTGTCTCTAAACAAAACAAAACAAAAAAAAAAAAAAAAAAAAGAAAGAAAGAAAGACAGAAAACTAAAAATTATACAAGATGAAAGAAAGGGATGTCTTTGCTTTTATATGAAAAATTCATTGGGAAAGATGAGAAAAGTGGAAAAATCTTTACCAAAAGAGAAAAAAGGAGAAAAATAAAAAAAGAAAGAAAGAATAAGAGGCTATAATACAGTAACCAAACCTGAAGAGCCGTTGCTATTAAACAAATTAAAAATAAAAAGTAAAAATACAACCAAATCAATCAAAACAAAAAACAATAACAGCAACAACAATAAAATAATAATAATAATAAAAACTAAGAAAATAATTGGTAAAAATTAAATTGCCTTATATTGCCTGGACACCAGGTGGCACTGTGGTTTTAGGAGATGGAGAACACCCTTGCTGGTTTTGCTGTGTAAGATGGGGGCTAGAAGCCACTCTAGTTGCTGAGGAGATCTGGTCCTGTCTTCAACTTAGTTGCCCTCAATAAGGGCCTGGTTGCTTCATCAGCATTCAGTCCCTGAGGGATTGGGGTCCTGAAGTTCTCATCAGCTTTCTTAGGAGGCTTTTCATACAGTGGCCCCTGAAAACAAAATAACCTTCCTGTGGGAGTGGGGACCATTCAGCTCTCCCCAAGGATGGTGCCAGAACTTAGCAGGAGCATAGCTATGTAGTACGACCCTGAAGACTGTTTCTCCCATGGCCTTCCCACAATGGTGGTGTCTTGCCTGTAGCCAAGCCATTGAGACTCTAACCATCCTGGCACTCAATCCTGGCCTCTGCAGACTGTTCAAGTCACTGGCTCACCTAATCCCCTCCAAAGCAGCTCCTGTGAGCAAATCAGTTCAAAAACAACAACAGCAACAGCAACAACAAAATTGCAAAATAACCCCTTCCTGTCCCCATTCCTCTGTGGGAGAGGCCAGCTGGCCAGTCTCTGTACTGTACTAAGGAATTGTCTTCTGTGCTGGTCCTCCTCAGCTCCAGACCTCCTCACTGGCACCTGGAGTGATGCCTCTGGGTAGGTTCCTCCAGGCAGAGGTGGCTCGAATCCTCTCTCCCCTGTCTCACCACGAGGGGCTAGTAAGAAGATGTCTCTAGTCTGATATCTTGCTGCCTTCTCCACCTTTTCTTTTCTTTCTTTCTTTCTTTCCTTTTATTATTATTATTATTTTTACATATACCCTCAGATATAAAGTCCTAACAATGATAGCTAAAATATAAGAGGAAATCAACTAAAGAGCTAGCCAAGGAAAAGCCCAAACTTCACTGATCACAAAAGGAAAAATGCAAAGCAAAGTTTTGAAGTGGGTGAAGCAGGTTATACTTCAGGTCTTAAAGTAAACGGTGATAGACATGAACGTGCCTTTAAAAGTGTCATCAGTTAATGGCCCCAGTCATTCCACCAACCACCAGAAGTTAGGATGCATCTCCTTTATTTGTATAGGCTGGCTAAAAATACCTGATCATTATCTTTCATTTGATTCTGAATTTATAGGATACTTAAAGATGTGGCAAAGACCAGCATTTTGGTTTTGGGATTTTTCACCACTATCATAGTAGGGGTGCACACTACTGTTATAAAATTTGGGTTCAAAAAAATCACAAAGCTAAGAAAATTAAGCACCCCAAAAAAATACACACACACACACACAGAAAGAGAGAGAGATAGAGAGATGAAATAAATTAAAATTATAAAGTAAAAATAGGAAAATCATATGTCAAAAAAGGAGGCAGATACAAACAAAACCAGAAATTTTGAAAATTAAAAACCAAAGTGTGATATTCTGTATTTTCCAAAGATAATTGAGGCAATTGTCTCTATTTCATGTGTTCTATTTCCATACAGACTTTATATAAATTTTTCCAACTTTTAAACCTGAGAATGAGCCCATGAGCCATGACAGCCTTTATCAATAGAATATTGAGAGGCTGCCAATATTAATAGAATATTGGCAGAAGAGACTTGTGCTAGGAATTGTCTTAGTTCTGTAAGTTTCTACATCCTGCTTTTGAAATTCTGAGACTCTAGAATGTGCAGCTAGTATCATATACAGAGGAGCACAGTAATACAGCCCTAGAAAGCCCCTCCAGCAGTCATCCTCCTGTACAAACATCAAATTCAAAAACTATCCATTCAAGCAAACACTTTCAGAAGAAGCAAAAATCAGGAGAGTGATTATACTACCTATTTTTAACAGTTTATCAAAGAAAGAGGCACAGAAGAGGACAGAAAAGACAGCCTTGTATTGCCTGTACCACCTCCTCAATTCCCAGAAGTACTGCACCAGAACACCAGTGGACACAGAATCTGTAGGCCTGAGCCAGGGAGAGTCAGTGATTTTGGAACTTTGCATTGAAGCCAAGGACCACTCTGGCTCAGGGGAACATGAAACAGCGCACAATTCTATAAGTGCCCCCAGATGGAGCGTTTGGACCAGCCCGACCCAAGGAAAATCCTCCACCCAAAAATCCAAATTGCAGATGGTCCCAACCACCAGCTGACAAAAAGCAACCTGGGGCCTGGACTAAATCTGGGAGGCAGACAGACCACCTAGACTAAAGTCCTTGGACAATTCCTACAGCTGTGCTGGCTCAGAGCCGGTACGGACTTGGGTGCGCAGGATCCCAGGGAGACACCAGCAGTAGGCGCCAAACCAGTAGCTTCTCACCTCCAGCCCCCAAATCTGGGCAGTGCAGCTCAAGGAGTCTTCTACTTGGGGAAAGGAAAGGGAAAAGTTCAGAGGACTTACTTTTGCAACTTCAGAGCGCTGAAGACACTGGGTCCAGACCATAGTTCCTGGATGACATTTCTGGACCTACCCTGGACCAGATGGAAACACTGCCCTGGAAAGAAGAACCCAGTCCTGGCAAGAATCACCACGGACTAAAAACCAAGAGCCATGGGCTGTGTATAAACATTATAAATCTGCTGCTCATGTTTAATTATATAAATTTACTATATAAATACTATACTGGCGAGTCACTCTCTCTGTGTACTCTTCTGTAACTTTTTAGTCAATCTCCTTGTAATATTTTACCGTTCTTTTTGTCAGACTCTCAGGGCAAGACTGTACAAACAATTCAGCAAAGTTCCCGGCTCCCGCAGAAGTTTTGAAATTTCTGATGAACAATTCACTCAAGTTCATGGCAGAAAGAGAAGATACGGTGTCATAAAAGTTTAGTGCCTCACGTTGGTATGATTTCCAGATGTATTAATTACATATCACAATGTATCTCTGGACTGTGAGTGCGTTAAACTGAACAGAAAAGTTACAGGCAGCTGGTTTTCTGTCAGGTTAAATAAGTTACATTCCTTGTATTTCCAGCTATTTGCTTTTATTGCTATCAGGCTTCAATACCTCCAAGATCAGGAAGGATATTCAATATTATACTGCATGGTACATCCCAGAGATTTATGCAAATTATACTGTTCTATTAATTTATTTTTGATGACTAATACATTAATTTTAATAGGAGTATCTTTTTAATATGCTTGTTTAGAAATACATGTAAATGATGTCAACAATGGCGAAAGCTATTTTAGCTGCAAAATCATGTGTTTATGCTCTTATGTTTTTTTAGTATTCTTGCTTTTCATTTCACTTTATTCCCATTAGCTGGTATTTCTCACTGGGGCATAAAGATTTATTTTCCTCAAAATTTTACCATCTTTACATTAGCCACAAATTATCCTTCTCAATAATTTTCTTCTTTTTCTTCCGTTGGAAAATTTCATTAAAATACAGGAGTATTAACATCTAATTCACTATTGCTTAGTGCAATTATCTTTATATGTAGTATTTAAGTAGATGATAACTTCATTCACTTTTTAAAAAGTCAGAAAGAAAACCAAAGATGAGTAAAGCCTATTCCCCACTCTTAAGAAACTTCTTAAAACTTGTTGATAAGCTAAAAATAAAATAACATATATTTTTTTTTTATTCCAATGAGATGATGTTGTAGAATAGAGGCATAGAGCCCAGAAGTTGTGGGCAGACATTAATAATTCAGGATCAATCACATTGCTCTCTAAGCCTACTGGAGCAGAAAAAAAGGAAATTGTAAGCACTTGCTTGTATTTTCATTTTCCTGTGAAAAACTACTGAAAGTTTTCTGAATTAATTTATAGGTACAGAGGGGTGAACCACCATAGTGTCTTTAATTTGAAAAATAGTTTGTGCAATTGAGAAATGTTGTTTATGTACTACTACTTTGGAATCATTTCACCAGGGTACTATTATACAATATGAAGATATTGATTTACTGATAGAGAAATAAGAAGCACATTGGTCAAGATTTTATATCTTTTGATTCTTTTCTTGCTTTGAAATTTGTTTATTCAAAAGATAAGTTACCTTTGCTGACTTACACTATCTAAAGAATTGAATATTATGTGGCATTATTATAAATCTTGGTGTTCTATTATTGTTTCGACAGTGCCATTGTAATTTTCAAATAATGCTTGACCTGTAACCTGATGTAAAGGTTGTGACGTGAACATCGTTCTTTATTATTTCTCTAACAGCCGTTATCAATATATTTTCTGGATGTTGTATTTGTTAAGGCTCAAGATGTAAATTATTAGCTAGACACTAAGAGAATTGTCTCCACTTCCACACTCTCGCATGTAAAATATTTATTTTTAAATTTTAAAAAGAAAGCTTGATACTACTCTAGCATGAATATCTTACCCCTCAAATAAAAGAAAACTTAATTTGTACATATAATACAAATCTAGCTCATTAAACTACATGAAATTCTTTAAAGAACCAACAATTATGCATGATCAAAGAGGCTTTCAGTTAATACAAGATTAAATGTCAAATTATTTTCACATAAAGTAAAATAATTAAATAAATTCAACATTATTGAAATTTATCACCATTCTTAGAGACATGTATGCCTTGATTTGTTAATGATGATAGCTCATATTCAATTAATTCATCTTATAAAAAGTACTTTTATGATTCTGATTACATTAACAATTAGAATAGAGTTTCAGGGGAAAATCTGTTTGAAAAGTTTCCCCCAAGATTGATGGTAAGTATCAATTACAACATAGATTATGGCAAGAAAGGTGAAGGAGAATGACACAACCACACCAAGAAATACGAAGTGCAAGTTTCCCTGCTGGGTTAACCTTGGTACTTCTGCTTAGGCTTCGCCCTGCTGGGTATGTCACGGGTATCGCATGGGGGGACTTCACTTTCCTTTCCCTTGCTTTTCTTTTAATGAAGAGAATAAAAGTGGCAGAGGCTTTATTAGTGGGTACAAATAGGGTGTTTGGGCTGTCAAGGTCTGAGCTTAGAGATCATCTACTTTAGAATGTTCTTGGGTAAAAAGGCAGCTGTCCAACACCTGGAGTCTTGGGAGTTTCAGGGGAATTTGGAGTATCTTCTGCTTTGAATATCATTATTATTAGTTTTTCTGGGAATGTTAGTTTGAGTGAGATTTTCTCAGGGGTTTCATATGAAAATTTTAGTCCTAACAGCTCATTGTTAGACAAAACAGAAGTAGCAATTTAGGCCATTTTAGACAGTCTTGTTTATACCTGCTAAGATAAATAGCAACACATAAGAGCAAAGTAAATACAAATTTCACTTCACTAACAAATCGGAAGTGGAAATCTGACCAATTGCATTTGATAATTTACACATAATATGTGATTCATGTTAAATTGAATATTAAAGAATTGAATATTATATGACATTCATTCTAATTCTTGATGTATTATTATTATTGAAAATTCTTTCATTCTACTTCATTCTAATTCTCTATGTATTATTATATACTAAAGAATTGAGGCTCGGTGCCTGTGGCTCAAGTGGCTAAGGCACCAGCCACATACACCTAAGGTGGTGGGTTTGAATCCAGCCCGGGCTCACCAAACAACAATGATGGCTGCAACCAAAAAATAGCCAGGCGTTGTGGCAGGTGCCTGTAGTTTCAGCTACTTGGGAGGTGGAGGCAGGAGACTCGCTTGAGCCCAGGAGTCGGAGGTTGCTGTGAGCTGTGATGCCACAGCACTCTAGCCAGGGGGACAGCTTGAGGTTCTGTCTCAAAAAAAAAAAAAAAAAGAATTGAATATTTTGTGACATTCATTCTAATTCTTGATGTATTATTATCATTATTTTATAAATATTTGTAAATATAATTTACACATAATATGTGATTCATTTAAAATTGAATATTATATGACATTGATTCTAATTCTTGATGTATTATTGTCATTGAAATTTTTTTCATTATAATTTATTCTAATTCTTGATGTATTGTTATTATTCTATACTAAAGAATTGAATATTAAATGATATTCATTCTGATTCTTGATGTATTATTATTATTGTTTTATAAATATTTTGACAGTATGATTTTTATTTTTGAATAATGCTTGACATACAATCTAATGTGAAGGTTGTAACTTGAACATTGTTCTTTATTGTTGAATTAAAACAGATAATTTTCTTAACTTTTATATAAAATATCTCCTATAAATGTACACAACTGTTAGACCGAAAGCTTGGCACTTATTCTTGAGGCCACGTTAGAAAAACAAGAACAAATGTTTTTGAGAAGAATGAAAGGGAAATGTATTACTCTGCCAGCAAATGAGGAAAAATGTCAGACTGTCTCAAAAAATCCCTTTCCCTGTACATCAACAGAAGCACAGAGCATTTAAAGCGAAGGGCCTCAGCTCTAGGCTATTTTCATTTAATTACAATGGTTCTCATCCTCCCATAGTCTCTGCCAGGACAACCAGGACCTCCAGGGTTCTGCCAACCTCTGAGGCCTGCCTGCCCCTCAGGCCCACCACCTGGAGGCTGGGGCACCCTCCAGGTCCATCTTCTACAGCTGCAAAGAACAAAAGCACTCCCCTTCCCCTCCCAGATGACTTGTTAAGGCAAGGATGCTGACTTCAGTCTCTAAAAAGACAGAAATCTTTCCAGTCCATTTTCTTGATTATATATTCCCCACTCTCAATTTTACACTTCCCTATCTATGGGAGGAGGGTGGCTACTCCGCTACAGTGTCACAATTTAAATGAGTTATACTAAGTATTTTAATTTTTATATGCAATCAGCTTTGATATTTTCAAAATGAGTTTTCCTTCATAATAATTTCAGCTAAGTAAATTCTGTGCAATGATTTGGCATGAAATTAAAAAGGTAAATGTAAATGCAACAAAGAATTTTTTTTATGTTCCTTGTATGAGTTTGATGATCATTATTCCATCATTAATTCTTTTAGAAGAAAAGGCAGATTTTAAATTTTTACTTGTTCCAAAACTGTACTTCAGTTCTTTTGCATTATTGTCATAAATATTTTAACCATAAAGCCTTTCATTTACCTAAATACATTTTGTTATTTTCTTGGACGTTGTCTTACTAGCAGTGTTATGAAAGTGAAAAAAAATGCTGTCTTTTTGCCTGTTTTGCAGAAAAAAAACTTATAAAATTTATCCTTGCTATTTTTTTCTATTCATTTGATTGACAGTTTCTCTGAATGCTTTACCCCAACTTTTATAATTAGAACTAAGACCTCTGGAAGGTTTAGATCGCAAATGAAGATATGAATGAATAAAAGCATACTTACAAAAGACCTGTCGGGAAAATTCGTGTAATGTGTTTGCGTTGTTTGTTTAAAGAAGAATACTGTTTAGAATTCTATTGTTAGTGTATAAGGTTTTATAAATTATTATGATGCATGAGAAGAAAGGAATAAAATATTGATTTCAAAAAATAACAAACATTCAGAAATTCTGTCCCAAGCTCTATGGTTAGGTAGCTCTTTGGCACTAAGCAAATTAATGTTTAAGGTCAAATTTTTAAAGTACACTCAAAGCAAATTATTTTTTCCAACCACACCACCTTTTTATTAATAACATAATTGAGATGTACATACATAATTCTACGTAGGATTTCAACCTGCTCCAAAAATGTCAAGTCTGAATGCATAGAAATGGAAAAATGTCAACCTCAATTAGATTAGGTTTATTTTTTCATGTGATGAATTTCAAAGGCAAGTTAATTGCAAATATAAAAATAGTAGCCACTCTCACATGCTATGAACTTTTTTTGATTTATACTGCACTAACAAGAAAAAGAGAAGATAATACCTTTTTCATTAGTATGTTGGTTTTTAAGAAAGTATTTGCAAACTTTAGAATGCCTACATCTATCTATCTATCTATCTATCTATCTATCTATCTATCTATCTATCTATCATTTATCTATCATCTTTTTGTTCTTTACATAACCATCCTTCTGAATCAGGGTGCTGTAAATGTTCCTAAAATATACAACAACTTTTATTTATTTATTTATTAAGTCTTAATGTTTGAAAGATAAATGGTGAGCTACCCAATACTTGTCTATATTGGCAAAAGGGCTGCTATATTTATATTAATGTGCCATATAGCAGGACAGTGTTAGAAAAATAGAAAAAGAAGTAGGAATACACAGGAAGAGGGAAAAGCTAATGGTTTTCAGTGGAGACGTTTAAAATCGCATGTTAGTTCATGAAGCACCCGGACATTAGGGAATTCAAGTGGAGTGAAATAGGCACACAAATGTATGGCAGATCAGATCTTGAGAACATAAAAAGAAATCAGACAAGTTTAGAGATACTGAAGAAGCTTGGGACTTTTTCACTTGGTCATTCAATACAGGTTTTTGCTGAAGATCTGGGCAAAGGAATTCCAGGTGGTGACTTTTGTATACTTAGTTTTCTACCAGTGTGCTTGCATCCTTCCTTCCATTCACATAATAATCTAAAACAAAAAATTATTTAAGAATATCACCATTACCACTGTCCACACCATGTTTTGACAAACTATAGTCCTTAGGTTACATTTGACTTTCCATCTATTTTATTAAATGAAGTTTTATGGGAACATAGAGACCATCTAACATGCAATGCCTAAAATATTTACTTTATGTTAATAGAAAGAAAATTTCAGACCTCTGGCCTATACGACAATAAGATTTAGTTTGAAAATTAATGAAAAATTAAGAAAACGATTGTATGATAACAAAAAATAATTTTGTTTAGCTTCATTTTGAATACAATCTTCATCATTTTAAAGCCACAGCCTCTGAAATGCTAACGACCCAACAAATGAGAACATCGAATACCAAAAATTTACCAAATACAAGTAGACTTTTCAGATATTTTGATTATACTACTTCTAATATTTTTTTAAGTTTTATCAGCTTACATATAAATATAATATAAAATAAAAGTCACCATTTTTTTCCTTCATTACCCTCTAATTTTTTGCCCTTAGAGTTTTTTGGTGCTTATTTAATTTATTATATATATATATATATTTCACTTTATTCACATTTATCAACAAGTTAAATTTTTGACAAATTGACTTTTTTATTAGATGTCTGTTTATCTTAGATTTTCATTTCGCTGTTTAAGATATATTTCTCTTGGACTTTTTTCTTAATTATACTGTTTCTAAAATATTAAAGTTTCATTTTTATCAAGTTATATCTTCCTTCTGTACTTTTTTAACTTATAAAATTGAGAGTTTATTTCTTTACCATTTTCTTTACTATTATTGAATATATTTTAGATATTCTTGGAAATCGGTTGCTTTCATGCATTGCATATTCTTGTTTAGGTTCTAATTAGTATTTGTATTTTGTATTCCTCATTGACTCCATAAAATTATTTGATAGTGTATTTGAAATAATTGCTCCTACACTTAGACTTTTGCTGTATCTCTTCCCTAATAGTGAGTTTTATTTGAAGATTTTGTGAGTACCTAACATTTTCTTATATATAATTATTAAATATTTTGTTTTTAAATGTTTGTCATTTCTCATTACTTATCTCTGATTCCACTGGAATTACAAGTTCGGTACTTCTGTCGTTCTTACCTATAACATCTAGTTGTGCTGATGTAAAATTTTTACATGTATGATTGTCTATGACATTCAAAATATTGCATATATCTCTTAAACTTTATTGGAAATAACATTAGATATTTTCTAAAAATACACTGATCTTTACATCTGCACTTTAGTCCTTAGAATGACTATCTTTTGGTTGGGAGCAGTGGTTATTGCTTATAATCCTAACACCCTGGAGGCCAAGGGAGGTGGATTATTTGAGCTTAGGAGTTTGAGGCTACCCTGATCTGAGAAAGAGAGAGACCTCGTCTCCACTAAAACTAGAAAAACTTATCTGGGCATTATGTTGTGCACGTGTTGTCCCAGCTACTTGTTAGTCTGAGAGAGGAGGATGGCTTGAGCCCAAAATTTGAGGTTGCTATGAGCTGTGACACCACAGCCACGGCATTCTAGCCTGTGAGAATGAGAGTGACATAGTGAGTCCCTGTCTTTAAAAAAAAAAAAAAAGAAAAGAAAAGAAAGAAAGAAAAAAAAGATGACTATCTCCTGAAATGTATGTTTCTTCAAGCCTATTTTTACAGTCCTTCAATTTTACAGACATTTAGAAGTTCTTAGGTTCTATGTGCTTAAATTTTACAGAGAAAATTACTTAAGATAAGATCAAAGAAAAAAGCATGAATCAAGCACCCAATATTTGATTTGGAGTTTCCAGAGCATAAAAGGAAGCAGGAGGGAACCAAACAGCCAGACCAAGGCAGGTGTGGACTGTGGCGGATGGACATGGATTGTGAGTGGATAGCCACCCTCCATTCACTCTTCAGTGTGCACAGAACCTCAGTGACAAATCCACTGCTCTTGATTTTACCATCCACATTACAAAGGTGACTATCTTTAAAGTAGAGGTAAATTTTATTTTATTGGTTGGTAAGGTAAAAAGAAATAAGATTGCTTCTACTTGGCAATTATGAATTGAGCTGCAATAAACATTCTGGTGCAAATGTCTTTGTTTAAATTGATTTTTGATCATCTGGGTATATACTTAGTAGAGGAATTTCTGGATCAAATAGTAGGTCTACTTTTAGTTCCTTGAGTATTCTTGAAACTTCTTTCCAAAATTGTCATGGGCTAACAAATTGTGGGAATTGTATACTCTGGAATATTATGAAGTCATAAAAAGATGGTGACTTTACATCTTTTATGTTTACCTGGATGGAGCTGGAACATATTCTTCTTAATAATGTATCTCAAGAATGGGAAAAGAAAGTATCCAATGTACTCAATAGTATCATGAAACCAACATATAATCATGTACACATTCATATGAATGATAAAACACAACTATGATACAGAAAGAAGGAGGGAGGAGGGAGGAGGGAGGGTATTTATTGGGACCTCATTATTGTGCACAATTCAGTGGTACACTTCAAAGCTTTTAAGAGTAGAATATAAATGTCTTACCAAAACAAATAAGTAAGTGAGGTGATGATTATGTTAATCAGTTTGATGTAAACTTTCCACATTGTATATCAAATCAGCACATTATACCCCATAAATACATTAATGTACACAGTTATGACTTAATAAAAAAAAGCTTAAAAAAATATAAAGAAGGTTGAGTTCTTTACTGATATCTCAAAGCTTCCAGCCCTGGTTAGATTGTGGCCGTGGTGTCTATCAGGCTGTGATTTTGATTTACTTTGCTCCTCTCTCTCAGTTGGGAAAGTATAGATGGCAGACACTGGTGTCACTCCTAAGATTAATGCAGTTTGTATGTACAATGTGATTTCAAGGTGATTATGTTTGAGATCTACAACAGCGTGTGCAATTAGCTATAAAATTCAAAGAACAGTTAAAGATTTTATGATGAAAGTTAAATAATTTAGCTTCAGTAAGGAGTTTTCAATCTCTCTGATTTTAGGTGTCGTTTGGAAAAGTAAAAGTGCCAAATATTCTAAAACTAAATCTTAATTATTTTCTATTGTTTTTTCAAAGCCATCATCTGGATTTGGTTTTTCAGTTTATTTTTTGTTCATTAGTTTTTTGTTTATTTGTCTGTTTGGGGACGGGATGATCAGAGGCCAATATATAGTAACTATTCTTTGGAGATATTCAAGATTAATGAAAAGTAAGTAGAACAGTATTGTTACCCCAGTGGACATTGTCCTCCCTTGCCTGCTTGCTTTTACAATATCAGAACTGGGATTTCCATTTATCAAATGACCAACTTTTAGGGCTGTGAATTATTTTTCATTTCTATAAAAGATCACTTTATGGATATTTTTATTAATGAATATTTCAATAATTTTAAGGTTTATATGCCGTAAAATCTGCATAAAATATCAACAGTCATGTCTTTGGACCAGACTTCAAATATACTTTACCAAGAATTTGTTCTTCGGTCTAAGAGGACTTATTAGTTGGGCAAATTAGAAGTCAGCTTGTCAGTGTTCCTGGATATTCTCTGCCACATAACAACGCTAGAGGAATAATTTAGTCAAGGGTGACACTGGTGTTATTAAAAGTGTCAAGCTGTGTCACGAAGGGATTGCTGAAGCAGTATTCTCCAGAAACTCCATGAAACAGCTGAAACAAAACTTTGAAGGAGAAGAAAAAATTTTTCCATTGAAATTGACAGTGATAAATATTAAATTAAGGCCTCAGGATAGCCTAGAGAAGAAAGTATACCAAAAATAATTAAAGGAAGAAGTTAAATAAATAAAGGACAAAAATCAAATATAATAAGAGGCAAATAAAGAACTAGAGAAAATTAATTGGTGTATGTGTTATGGAACATGGCATCTACAAAGAAGCATAAGGGGAACTCAGGTGACATATCTTAAGGAAGAAAGAGGCAGATGTGGTATGAAACCAGGTCACATGAGTGTCACCCTCAGGTGCATCCTGTTTGTCCAAGTTCCAATAAAAATGACTCAGGATAAATTACTTTACTCAACAAGAACCATAGAGCAAAGGCAATATTAAATTAACAAGTTAATTGAGACTAGGTCTGTCATATACATAGAAAGGGGGGAAAAATAACATTTATCTGATTCCATATAGCTACAAAGGTAGAAGGGAACTATTTAAAAGAGACTTATTGATCTGAAATTTCTAAAAGTGGCATGCGCATTTCAGATTTATTCAAAAGTCACTCATCAAAAAAAAATTGTGAAATATGATGGAGGGTACAATAAGCAGTATAGATGGAGTATCTTCTTAGGTCTACCTTAAAATATGTAATCTGGGTTCACAAACATCACTCCTTGCTCCATGTAGCTGTAAAGTCAGGGTTAGCATACAGAATACGTGTAGTTAACAGGCACGTTTTATCTCTCTCTTTTTTTCGCTGTACACCATAGATGTGACCAGAAAATGAACATTTTTTCCTATAATGTATTTGTCCTCCTTTTTGTACACACAACTACTAGTTACTGGGGAGGCTGGAGCAATAACCCAAAACTGAATCTCTGAAACTATTTAAAGATTAATTATTGTATGATATTACATTACATAACACAATATATGTATGTATAATACAGGTACATAATATGTATTACATATACATTTCTTGCTTCTCAGCTACAAATGGACTCTTCATTGCCTTCTCTACACAATGAATGCTAGACGCTGACACAGTTCTGCCTTGCCGGATCGCATGATGTTAAGTTTTGGCAGTAGAGGGCGCTGCAAGGACTCTGGAGAGGGAAGGGGCATCTCTTTCTGGTTTCAGTGTGCTCCTCCTTTCAGGCGTTTGAAGTTTGCAGGGCCATACTGGAACCCGGCTCTTGCAGCATGGGAGGCTTCTCCAGAAATAGGGTCCTGAGGGACATACGATTTCTGCTGCCTGTTCAGCTCCTCCAGCTTACGGCTCCTGGCACACAAGCACCCTTCCAGCAAGTTCTGCCTAATAGCACTTCATCAGGTGTTTCACATTCAGTGAACCACAACTTCACTCCAGTGACAGATCTCAGCTCTTAAGGAGCAATCCTGTGCCTTGGGGGGTTCTATCTCTGTCCTAGGGGTGTGACAGCTCTTATTCTGAATATTTTATTATGTATCATTCCCTTGTCTTCTTATTAGTCAATCTCACATTATTACCATTCCCTGGTTATATTTAATAATTCATATTGAATTTTCCTGTTCAAATGATTAAGTATTTTTTTTTTATTCTGACTGAACCACAACTGATTCTGAGACAGTACCAAGAATGGTCCAAGGAAATAAACCCTCAGTGATGGGATGTGGGGATTGGTCTGCTTGTACCATTGAGAGTAGCTTTCCTTGGCTTGAAAATTCAGCAATAACTTCACCTGGGCAAAATTACTGGAAAGGGATGCCCATTCTCCACAAGAACTGTGATAAATCTTTTCTCGTGATTTTTTCATAAGCTTCGAACTGAGGTTAAATGTCAACATTCACTAGAGACAGACCCAGAAAGAAAAACCTTACCCAGGACAAAGAATCCCAAGGCTTTGCTAACTTGTATCAACAGAAACCCATGGGAGAGTGAACTCTAAGGATCAAATAGGACAGCACATAACAATGAATTGGGTCTTATTCATTTTCATGGTGTAGTGGTGATGACAGAAATAGCTAGAAATAGCTCTGAAATTAGCAGATTAAATGAAGCTTGACTTAGTGGTGGCCTATTTTTAATGAAACTGAGATGCCTGAATTCCATACGTGACAGAAAAGAGAGAAATCAAAAGGCTTGGATTTTAATACATGTGACTTGTACACCTACACCCCAGCTAATTTCCATGTATCCCAGGTATGACTACAGGAAGTTGCGATGGACTTCCTGATTGCAGTAATGATGAGGTCAAATGACAGAGCTCAACATCAAAGACAATTTTGGCCAATCTGCTGTAAAGAGGAACAGAGATGTACCTCTTCAGCAATATTCTTAAATTGCCCTAAGAGAAGTGGGTGCCTTAGATGAACTAGGTTTCTTAAAAGTGTGTTCCAAGCCAAAATAGGAAGTACAGGGATGCTTTTCTAATAATTATTATATTTCATGTGTGTGTTTGCAAATATTTGAGAAGAAAGAAATAACGTACTTGGAAAAGTAGGGGGCTCATCCATTTGGGAAACTAAGAATAGAAATAACTATAGTTTGCACACATATTTGGAAGGGATAAAGAGCTTGCAGAGGGTTCAGCGATGTGTTGTAACCTAGCACTAACCCTGTGGTTCTGTGATGGCCTCCTACACTCCTTTCCTTTCACTATCCGTTATCTTATCCCTTATTCAAGTCCAAGTGAGATAATCCAGAAAAACTTTTTGAATTTATGATATAATAATACCTTAATTTAGCTTTTGATACAGAGTTTGATGAACTTTTATCTCTAAAATATAGGGAAAGTCACTTTAATACAAAAAGTATAGGGTTAAATTTAATAAACTTATATTTTGGGAGAACAAAATATACAAAAGAAAATCCAATAAATAGACATAATTTTCATATTCTAAATAAACTCCTGCAAGCTCTCTTTTTTTCCTTTTAGTTGTTAAGTATTAAAGCATGTTAAGTAAAAGTATTAACATTTTCCTCCACCAATGTACGGCGTTACAATGTGTGTGAAGTGCGTAATAAAATTCCATTCTCTTTGCTATATATAATGCAGAATTATAGATTAAGAAGCACAGTCATACTGGTAAGCTAATGGTAGGTCTCTGTATTCTTAACATTTTTTTTATCATAATAGAAAAATTCCCTTTATCATTTCACACCTGACTATAAGGGTATCATATATTTGATGATTACTACAACTTTGGGACGTTGGCTATAATAATGAAAGAAAAATCTGAGACACAATAAAATGTTTAGAAAGAGTTTATTTGAATTAAAAGCAATTCATAACTGGAGAGCATGAGACCAAAAGGGACTTAGCATTCTAACAGCAAAATGTCAGAGACAAGAATTTCTTAGAAAAATGCAAAAGCAAAGTAAAGCAATTATTTGATTGGTTTGCAGTTACACAATTGCTATTTTCTAGATTCCCCTGTTGGTGAGTCTCTAGTCACACAACCATACATTAGCTGGCTACTTAGGTTTGGCTGGAGTAAAGTTTTATGTCTGTCTAACATAAATATTTATCAGAAATGACCCAAATTATGTTTCAAATAATGTTTGTGATTTAAGCAAGATTAAGGCTTTTGGTTTTGTTTGCTCAGACGTTTTTCAAGCCTGTCTCCATTTTATTTTATTTTTTCTTTAATATTGGCTACCTTTAAACTTGAATAAGCAGAAACACTCAGTCTCTACGCCCTGCCTCTATCCCCCTGTCTCCCCCTACTCTCCTAAAGAAGTACTTTTCATGGAATTGAGTCATTGACTTTTAAGATCACACACTGAAATATGGGAACTGCAGCTTATTGAATCCACCCCCTAACACACACACACACACACACACACACAAACACACCATTTGACTCTGGAAGAGCTATATCCACTTACTCCAGAATTGACCCTTAGACTGTACTCTATTCTTCTGTGTCGTCAGCTTTCCCTATTCTACACCACACCTCTCATTTATGAATGAATAGAACATCCATTGAGTTTCCAACTCTCTGCCCTCATATTCTTAAAACTTTTATTTTGCCTTTAATATCCTATTTTATCCCTTCTGTTTATCCTTTCTTTACACTCTTCTGTCAATCATCTATGTCCATTTCTATAATAAATTGGTCATTGGGTATTTGGGAAAAGCCACATTCTTGTTCTCTTTGGCATACATGGTTGCTCATTCATTATCCAATTATGCTGCTTGCCCATGGCAGACTCTTACACTGGAATAAAGGAAGCTCCGCTTTTTTTTTTTTAATACTTTTTTAATTTACTCCTTTCAGGGGAAATTCATGAAAGAGATATTTCAGTAGATCTATTTCCATCAGCAAATCTAGCTATAGTACATTAGAAAGTTGAGAATTAATATTTAAAAATTACTTCAATGATAGGTTTCTGCAGTCACAAACACATACCCTGCACTCTCTTGCCCCTAATAATTTTCAACCTATAATCACCAACTAAGTATCTGGGATTTTTTTAGACTCTCATTCTTAAGTATATTAGTAGAAGTGTACTACTAATTAATTAATCAAAAAAAAGTCTACAAAAAATACCAATTTTTGCAATTATAACCTCAGGGATATTATGAATAACATGGAAATAGGCACTTTCAATTATATCAATATGCTTCATAACTTAATATGGAAAGCATACAACTAATTAAATTACATTTTCAAGTTTTGCTCATGCAAAAATATGATAAATTTAGAATATCACTTACAGAGTGTAAACTTACAGTGTTTAGATCTATCCAAAAGGTTGAAACACTCAAACATCCATGTCCAATATGGTGTAAAGCTTCAGTTAACTGCTGGTCTGAAATCTGGCTACTATCCTTGAGCTAAACAATGCCTTAATAAGATTTACAGTTATAGCACCAAATTAAATTTTACCAACAAAAGGGTTTTTTGGTATTTCTACTCATAACAGGTCAGAGACAACAAAGAAAGAACTATTTTACTTTATTCTCTTTGAGGAATTAGTTCTCATGTTGACTCAACTCCAACAATCCACAATGGAAAGAGTGAGATACGGAGGAACATTTTTTTGTATATTTAGGCTTTTCCTTTTTCTGCCTTCAATTCTTTATTAAGACTTCTTCTCTGACAGTCCAACCCTATTAAGTTCAAGACATGTAATGTGTATTGTCATTGCACAACTTAGTTCACACCATATTATCATAATTTTATTCCAGTTATTTGGGTTATGCATAATCTCGGTCTCCTAGGAGATGGAGAAACCACATGAGCAAGTAAGTCTTTTTTCTATTGAACAGCCCAGATTAGATTTTCTATTTCATTTTCTTTCGTTGTGGGTATTGTGTGTGACCTCTGTATTTTATTTTCTTTTCTATGAACTATCACTCTTTTTTACACTATATAGCGTACACCTAATTCCCTATACTCACCCTTCCCTATTTATATGTAACTACATATACTTAATACTTTATAGACAAAGTCAATCGCATACAATCATGTGATACTAGTAGCTAACTTATGGCCTTTAAAATGTTTTCATCCCTTGTCAAGTTTTATCATAAATATTCCATTATCCTAAAAGTAAACTGCCAACCATTAACATCTTTTTGCCACGATAAGCAATTTTTATGCTTCCTTTCTTTGAGTTTTCAGTTAGACTGGGTGAAGGTGAGTTATAAAATTTTATTTCTTATTCTGTTTGACTTTTACGACCTACCATTCTTTCATTTTCTTTGGCTGTTTCTCTATATGAACTGTATTTTAAAAGAAACTCCAACTAAGTGACAAGCACCATGTTCTTGATATTACGCTTATCAAACTGTCCAAAACTTTGGTGAACTTTTGAGCTGCTATAAAATAGGTGCTACCTCTTCTTATTCCATAACATCACAGAATTATGGCTGAAGGCACAAAAAGGCACAGATTCCCTGTATAAATATTTTACAAACAGAAATTTTAGTTGAAAATAATGTATTTTTTCTTTTTTGCATTTGTTCTTTATGAAAAAATTATCAGTACGAGATTGGCCATTATTCAACAAAAAAACTTTCTTTCGAAATTCTTTCCCAGAATTAAATCACAGTGATTCTCTTCTCCTCACTTAATTGACTAGTCACCATAAATATTAATACTTATCAAGGCTACATATTTAATCTTTTCACTTTAATCTGCTCTTCATTGTTCTTTTAATCTTCCCAGAATTATGTTTTCATCTGCTTTGTCAAGCTCTGGAAGTTTCTTCACTGATTATTTAATCAACTTAGACTCCTCTTTCTTTTTCTCTGGTGCTCTACATTTGACTTCTCTGTCACTTTAATCTCAGTGCTTCAAAGCCAACCCTTCTGCTCCTAATCAGCTTCCTGATTATCTGTAACCTCCCCTGCGAACTCTCATCTCTGCTAAAGCTTATGCTTCCCCCACCCATAAGACATTTAACTTTTCAAAGCAAAACTTTGTAATTTGACCATGCTACTGCAAAAAATAGTATATCTTCATCTTTGTGACTCTGTTTTTACTCAAAAATAAAATACCTAAATAACAATACCTACCTTATTAACTTTGAGGTCAAAGTTAATACACTCAAAGGTCATGGTGTAATAGAAGTACCTGCTCCACCATTGGTATTCAGTATTACTGGGTTGTTATATTTTCTTCCAAAGTCCAAATTACAGTTTATCTTTGCAAAGGAAATTTTATGTTACTTATGCTACTGCTTTGGGAGTATTCTTTGCTCTTCAAGTAGATTGTTGAGAGCTAATCTTAAAAGGAGAGAAATCTGAGTTGTTTCAAAGAATTCAGACACTGGATACAGTAGTGATTGTTTCTGTCAGTTCTTTCCTTGAGCATTCTGATGATGAGACACTACCTTATTAGACGGGCCATTTCACCTACAAATAGCTCTGTTGGTTTGAAATATTTATCTTCTCATTTCACAAAGCATCTGTTTTTCTGCAATATTTATTCACTAGTCCACATGCTGTACGTTGGTATTATGGAAAAAAAACAATAAAAGATGGTTTGTAGGTCCTTTTGTGTCCATTAAACTCTGAGATAAATATTTCAGATCATAAAATGTTGTTCAATTTCTATAAATATTAATGCACCTTCTTGCCAATCTATCATCACAGAATTCAAGGAAAGTTAAATCTATATTGTATATTGTACATTTATATCATTTGATTTCAATGTTCTTACATGTGATGATTAGAACCAGAGAGAGGAAGTAATTTCGTTGTTGTTTACATCCCAATATTACTATTTATAAATCTATGCTTTGTAACAAATTAATTATAAGAACTTCTTTGGGCTTCTATGTTTTGATAGCTGATCATTTGTGTGTACACTAAATGAAGACTTGTGTGTAAGTTTCTTTTCCCCCTTAGGATAAATAACTTCAGTCGGGGAATTTTAAAACACGGTGGGAATAATGATATTAAAGACTACAGCGATAATACAAAATAATAAGAGGTAAGAGGTAGAAAGTAAAAAAAAACGAGAAGGATAACATAAAGTATAAAATAATAGATACTGGCTAATAGTTATAATCAATTTACTATGTTCCAGGAACTATACATGATGCTATTTGATTTTAATATGTTATTATAATAATATACAGATGAATATAATTGACATCCCAATTTGAAAAAGTACATATGATTTAAGAATTTAAATGCTTCACTCATTGACATGTGTCTGTAACAGAATTGAGAATTGAAACTCACATGGGAATAGAAATAGTGTATATATTAAAAGTGAAGTTGAAATTTTATTTCGCACATATTTCTCACTTAGTGACTAAGACAGTATCATTATAGACTTTCACCTTATCAATTTCAGAGTATCAGTGATTTGATGTTAGTCTTTCATTCTATTAAATCATTTTAACATAGATATATAACATGTATTAAAGAACACACATACACGATATAGGCAAGTATACCATTGGAGCAGTTTTTCTGTTAAACAATATAAACATATAATATAACCATATCTATGATAATTTGTTCTGGAGTGTTGACAATTGATTTTTGTCATTCACACGAACTTTCTACTTACTGAAATTGTTTCAAATTTAGCACCAACCGAAACACAAATAAAAGTGGGATATAGAAATTTCCAAAAATAGATATCTTCTGTGTAACTTGAACATAACTTCACCTCTAACCTGTTAAAAGTAAAAAATAATACCCCTAAAATTGTTTTATTCCTCAATAGGATATAATATAATTTACATTAAATTATAAATGAAACTTTAGACTATGTTGTATTATCTACTGACAAAAAGAGAAATGCACACAAGAAAATCAGATAGGTGTGTGTGTGTTTTGGTTAAAGTAAATGCACCTTTCTAAAAATCACTTTTATCTCCATTAAACGCATATTACTATATATCCATGATAAAATTAAAAGCACATTCACATCAATTAGCAAGTTGGTTATTTATATTGTTATAAAAGTTTAGCCAGATGATCACAATGTTCTATCAGAACACCTTGAGGTAGAATAGAAGGAGAAAGATCACAAACACAAAGTAGAATATCACATACTAGATGTACTAAAATTGTCTATGTAGTTTTCTTTTATCAGAAATAACACTATATACTAGGGGTTATGATGAAAGAACTAGATTTTTAAATAATACCTTTATAGATGTATTTAATGTTCTTTATTTCTTTAAAAATTCTACTGTAATTATTTTGTAGAATATGCTATATAATATATTTTTATTGGAAAAGAAAATTTATTGGAGACATATGATGCTAATTCTCTAGCTAAATTTTCAGAAAGAGATGTCTAACTAAAGTCATGTATGTCCACGCTTTCTGGAAGCCCCGTGTGACCTTGTGACACAGTCCTTGCCAATGGGATAGAAAAAGAAACATTCTTTTAAAATATAAAGTCTTAGCTATATTTTATCTTGATTAAAATTAGCTTAGATTTTCATCTTGATTTCATTCTCCTTCTCCCAGTTTTTAATGCAATTCTAAAGCTTAGTCCATTAGATCAAGGATGGTCTCTTATGTACGAGCAGAATAGAAATGATAATGAACATGAGACCCTGACGATGGAGATTATAAGCCTAACAAATAGTTTTAACTATAGCTTCCTGTTACATGAGAGGAAAAAATGATCTTATATACATATTAAATATATGCTATATTACATATATAAAATATACTTATTTTACTATATATACACATACACAAAGCCCCTGCTATTTAGAGACTCCATTTTATGTAACCAGGTCTGATGTAAACCAATATGGGACCACTGTATACAGCTATTTAGATATGAGATAAGTGATATTTAGAAGTTTTACAGTTAGAAATGTATATAATTTTACAATATAATATCTATAAGAAATTTGTTTTTTACAGTTGTTATGGCAATATGTATGTACCAATTTTAGATTTTTGCTACAAGTATAGAGATTGGAAGTTGTCTCTCCCACCCTCACAATAAGAAAAAAAAAGCTAGGAAAGCTAAAGATCAATATTTTGCTTTTCTTGGATTCATTAGAAAGCTGAGGTTGAAGGCAAACAACCACTTCCAAGTCAGACAGTTTCATCTATAGGATAATACATGAGAGCGCTTACCTGGAGCTGAAATGCTAAAGGCACAAATTGGTAGGACTGCATAAATGAATGTTTTGATACATTTCTGGAGGCTGAGTATAGACTCCCATGGGAATGGGAAATTGCTGGAAGTCATAGTGTTGTGTGCCCCCATGCTCTGATCAGTTTGTATATAGCTATGACAAAAAGAACCTGCCCATTTTAAAGAATAAAGATTTGAGAAATATTCCATGGTGGCTTTGATATGGTAAGGAGAAGACTAATTAATGTGAAATATGAACGTATATCCATAGTTTGCTTTATAAAAATGGCCTTGTTGGAAGGGGCAAAGATTTTCCAGAGTCTTATTCCATACCAAAAGGTCAAGGTCATTCCTCATACTGTAAGATATATTGCAAAATCTAGGGCAACGGTTACTTCTTTCTAAAAAAAAAAAAAAAGATATTCACTGCCTTAGAGATGAGAGTAAATAGAATTATACAAAGTGCTCTGTTAAAACAGAAAAGGCAGGCTCAGTGTGCCTGTAGCTCAAGTAGCTAAGGCACCAGCCACATACACCAGAGCTGGCAGGTTTGAATCCAACTCATTGTTGTTTGCAACAATGACAACTATAACCAAAAACTAGGGAGGCATTGTGGTGGGCACCTGTAGTCCCAGCTACTTGGGAGACTGAGGCAAGAGAATCACTTAAGCCCAGGATTTGGAGGTAGCTGTGAGCTGTGATGTCACAGCACTCTACCCAAGGCGACAGCTTGAGGCTCTGTCTCAAAAAAAAAAAAAAAAAAAATCAGGAAAGGAAGAGAAATGAGAGAAAAAGCTTACAAAGAGCAAATACAAAATATTAATTTGGCTATCCATGTATAAGTAATAACATTAAACATGATCAGTCTAAAAATGCCAACTAATAGAAACATACTGTCAGACTGAATTAAAAAATATTAACCCCCAACTGTATAGTGTATCAAAAAGTCCATCTTCAATAAAAGTAAAATGATGTTTGAAGTATACACACTAACACTAATTAAAGTTGGAGTAACTTTATTAATTGCAGACAACACAGATTTCACAGAAAATAAAATTTTCTGTGATAATAAGGGTATTGCATAATGATGAAATAGTTAATTCTCCAAAAAGACTTCAAAATCTCATGTGTATGCACCTGACATCAAGGCATTAAGTCATCTGAACCAACCACTGATAGATCTGAAAGCAGAAACAGATGTACTCATTCACACAGTTGGAAACATCAACACCAGCACCACATTTTTAGTAGCTGACTATATGGTCAAGCATGAAGAAAATAAGATGTAGATGGTAGAAAAGCCATATGGCAATCAATATGATCTAATTGATAGTTATAAAATATTCTATCTAATAATAACAGCACATTCTTCTCAAACTCATGTGGAACATTCCCCCAGGAAAGACAAATTATGGACCATGAAAGTATAAATAACTACTTTAAATTAGTAGAAGTCACAAAAACACGCTCTCAGTCTATCATGGACTTAACACAAAAATAACAGAAAGTATCAAATATTTGGAAATTATTGGAAATACCACATGGGTCGTAAAAGCATCTCAAGAAAAACTTCAAAACACTTTGAACTAAATGAAAGTAATAAAAATACAAATTCATTGTGCTAGGTAAAAATTTATAGCATTATAAAATAAATTATAACAAATAAAAATACAAAATTATAACCTAAGTTTCCACCTTAAGAAATTAGAAGAACAACAAGTTAAAATTAAATGTAGCAAAGGAAACAAATAATAAGAATTAAGGCAGAAATCATTAGAAAAAGGACTCTGCACTTCCCAAATGTTAGTTATACACAATGAGAAAAGCAACAAACTCAAAAGCTGGCTCTTTGAAAAGATTAATAACATTGATAACATGTTCCCATGCTAACTAAGAAAAAAAAAAGGAGAAAAGACAAACGTATCAGTGCCTTAAATGAAGGAGGAGGCATTACTGCTAATCCCAATTGTATGTTATTTCAAGGTTAAAAAAATACTTATGAATAACTCAATCCCAACAAATTTGAAAACAGACCTGATATACTGATTCCTTAAAAGACACAAACTACAACAGCTCACAAATATATTAACATTAATAGATGGGCTGGGGAGACCTATGTACCTTAAACATACTAAAGCATTAATTAAAAGTTTCCAAAAGTACAAAACACCACTTCTGGTTTCTAGTCCAACATTCAACTGCACCCCTTCCAACTATCTCGTCCACCTAATGAGTGGGGGAATCAACTGAGAATTAGGGCAAAGTCAAGACCAGGAGCCACAGGCTTATCAAATACGTGAGAGTTTACCTTATGACTCACCCTATGTGTCCTCTACACCCAGTCCTGGAATTTTCCCCTCTGCTCCTCCATTTAGGATAACAAGTCTCAGAAAAAACAGAGGAAAATCCTATTGACTGAATGCTTCTATCTCCCCCAAATATATATTTTGAAATTCTAACCCACAGTGAGAAGATTTGTAAATATAAATGTCAGACTTACATTTTACTTGAATATTTATTCACATTTATTTCAAGGAAATGAATATGATCAATTACTCCCAGAAAGCTATTATCCCAGGCAAACTTCCTCAATTCTTATTTTCGTGTGTTAACAAAAGGTCTAGGTTTGGGGATGTTTGGCTGGATGATCCCTAAAACAATCGTGTTTATTTAGAAAAATGTATTCATTAATAATTAAGTATTGAATAGTGTGAACAAAAAAAGGCTAATACTACTTTGATCTATTGCTTTCTCTAAACTATCCACTATGTCTAATTAAGACTGGAACAGTTATGTCAAGTTATTTCCATCTACTGCACACTCTCATTAAAATAGGCACAGAAGATAGAGAAGGGGAATATTTTATATTAGACACTTGAACTTAAAAATCACTTTATAAAGGAGAGGAAGAAAGGCCAGCCACATTAAAGAAATTACCATGAACTTCATGTCCTTGATTCTTCTATTTCTTCATTATTTTATCCATTTTATTAGACGTTTTCTTAGATTATTTCTAATAACTTTGCTACTATATTTTTCCTTGTTTATAACTACAACTTTTCACACTTGGATAACATTTCAGAGGCAGTGACCTGAAACTCTGATGAAGAATATTTTTCCCCACATTTCTTGAACAAACCTTTTTGAGCAGAAATAAAAACATATGTACCAGACCTTTTGTTTGATCTCCTACACAGGTGTATTCCAGACCACATAGGCATTTAAATAGTAATGAGGCCAAAAAAAGAACTTGGAGCAGAAAGTTCTTTCTATGGAGCAGGAGAGGAACCAAATATGGTGACTGCCTGGTCTTAGAACCTCCAAGTTCTGGCGCCCCCAGAATGCCAGTTTAACCCTCCCCCACCATGTGGTGGTTTCCAGTTGACCCAGCTAGACTGAGCTGCCCAGGAGTGCACTGTGTTCCTTGGTTTCTTAGTCACCTGGGAATGTGTCATTGGGGAGGATGCTCCTGTTTGTTTTCAAGAGACTACAGCGACGCCTTTCCACTCTTTCTAAGCCCTTCACAGAGCCCATCTTCCTGGCATGTACTGGCCAGTTTTGGTTTCTAAACATAGTGGGAGAGTTGGTTCTAAACGAAGTTTGTTTTTGTTTACTTTTCAATGCTTGATGGAGACTTACATTGGTAGTCTCGCGCAAGTCAGGATTCTTCAGATGCGTTTTAAACACCCACCATGGGCCTGACAGAGGGATAGGGTCTGGGAATACAGAAACTAAAAACGCGCTCTGAGATATCCTGCCTTTTTCTCCCATGACCTGGTGAAGTTAGGGGTCGAATTAGAGAGCCCACAAACTCCAGTTTTTTTTCCCAGAAGCAACATTTTAAATTTTGAAGTGGGACCGGGCCTAGTGGCGCATGCGTGTGGTCTTAGCACTCCGGGAGGTCAAGACCGGTGGACTGCTTGAGCTTAGGGGTAGAAACCAGGCTTAGCAAGAGGGAGATCCCCATGTCTACTAAAAACAGAAAAACTAGATGGTTTAGTGGCAAGAGCCTGTGTTCTCAGCTACTGGGGAAGTTGAGGCAAGAGGATCTCTGGAGCCCCAGAGTTTGAGGTTGCTGTGAGCTGTGCGGCCAGAGCACTCTCCCAAAGGGTGACAAAGAGAGACTCTGTCTCTAAATAAATGAATAATAAATAAATACCAAAGTGATAG
>CAUYQV010151417.1:0-70513 GCA_963574575.1 Galagoides demidoff | reverse complement strand
CATCAAATATACCACCACCTCCTCCAGCAGGAAGAGCTACAAGCACTGAAGTCCTGCTCCTGCCCCACCAGCCTCGGGCCCCTCTCAGGCTGCAGAGTCCCCTCCTCACATTGCTTGTCCTCTCCTGGCCTCTGGTCTCGCGTGTTCAGACTTTGAGCTGAGGATGGATGCTGAGTGCCCACATTTGTCCTCTCTGTCTACGCCTGCCCTCCCTGAGCTTCCCCTGCTCACCATCAGAAGGTCAACAATCATTATTTTTTGATGTTCTCATTTCATTACCAGACATAGGAATCTGCCATAATTCTAAGAAGAAAATGGCATATGTGCCCTATGAACTGAAACTTAGTCTGGGTCCTGGCGTGGATGGGAGTCTTCCCTTTGATTTCTCACTGTCCTGCCCATGAGAGCTACATTTAGGAGTTCTCCATCTGACAATAAGTTGTCTGATCTTCCCCTGCAGTGTCCCTGCATGCTGTGTGACACAGCCCCCGATGTACAGTCTGTATTCCTGCATGGCTCGGCTCTGCTCTCTTTGCTTCCTTTTGTTCTGTTGAATAAAGCAAATATAGAATCTGAACATTTTGTTAGATTGTACTGTTGACCATGCATTGACTTAGAAACTGATCTTCATTGTTGGGGAACCACCTTGTCCCCACCAACAAGTCACTGTGCTTCACACGCTACTCTATCACGTGCCATGACAAAATTCCACAAGATCCTGTGGGTAGATGCTCATCAACAACTACTCAGCCTTCACCACTCAGGACTTTTTCCCCAAATAAAGTCTCTTTAAAGCACTAGGACAAAAATGAAAGCCAGATCCTAGAATCTGAAACAGCAAAATAATCTGATACCTGTTGTTTGGTTTTTAGTCCCCATCATTTGGCAGCTTGCCCTCTATCCTGGTCTCTGAGATTCCCTCAGAAAGCCCCTCTTTCACTCCCCAGGGAAACTCTCCACTGATCCTCCAAACAGAAGCACTTGCTCAGAAGACCATGTGCTCCACCCATCTTTGTGGTTATGAAGACTTGCCACAAAGTGGTTGCTTTGACACAACTTCTGATCTCTCAAACTAATTGAGACTGTGAAGGAGCACCCCTCGGTCTCAATGTGTAGACTTATAGCCACTTGGTGCCATGTGTGTCGGGATGGCTTTGACACAACCAGAGATATGTGGGTTCAACTAAAGAACTTCTCTTGGGAAAGGCTGGTTATACTTTGTACACCTGTACACCTAAAACAGTAGCTTTGCCAGTACCTTATACCTCAGCAACCCTGAAAACATGAAGCTGCCCATAAAAGTCAATAAAATAAATTAATAAAATCTCAAAACAGTATGGTTAGAGATTATGGACAGCAATGAGATGGCCCATGTTGACAGGTGACACAGATTAGCATGGAGATGGTTGTATCTGAGGGAGTTTTGCACAATGTCAAAAACTGTTTTAACTGTAAACTTCTGTTTTTTGGTCGAAAAACTGTTTTAACTTTAAACATGCAAATTTTGACAAATAAAAATAAGTGATGGAGGATCATTCAAATCTTTCAGATATAAATGTCAGAGTTATCGTTTTTGACTCATTTAGACAGCAACAGACTCTCTAGCTTTTCGTTCATGTTTACAGAAATTTATTCTCAGATCTCACAATCAGACATCCCACCCCAGATCTTATCTGTACACAGAGAAAAGCAAAGCAAGAAAAAGTCCACAAGATCAATCGCAATCACTTCAGCTACCATCATATTTTGTTCATTTGAAGTCTCAGTAGAGACCCTCTTGCTTGGGTCCCTACCTAAGTGGGAGTCTACCCTTTGCATGGTTATCCACAAGGGTGAAAGAGTCCTACTGCTGAGAAGGCCATTAGCCCTAGAGCTGGGGGCTTAGTAACTTCCCTTCCTTTCTGTCATTGCAGCCTGTGGTTTGAAGTCAAGGCTATAGTGAAAGCAAAGCTCAGAAACTGCCATGTTATACAAAGCCCTGGAGCTGCTAGAACAACTTCCCCACGTGCCAGGCCCAGTTTCAGGCTCCCCAGGTGAACATCTCCAGGACTGCAGGCGACCTGCAGGCCTCCCTTGTGGCCTTTGAGTAGGGGTTAGATGCAAGCCCAGTTCTGAGCAGCCAAAGTTGCCAGCTGGCTTGATATGGAGAGCAGGCATTGCTGTCCCAGTTACCTATGAAAAGGTTTACGTAGATGTTTGGTTAGATCTGAATTTCAGATGAACAGCAAAAAAAAATTATAGTGTAAGTATATCCCAAATATTGCACAGAGCATGCTTATACCAAAAAATTATTTGTTGTTTATATGAAATTCAGTCTGAACTGCACACCCTGCAGTTTTATTTATTAAATCGGGTAACTCTGGGCGGCACCTGTGGCTCAGTGGGTAGTGTGCCAGCCCCATATACCGAGGCTGGCAGGTTCAAACCTGGCTCCAGCCAAACTGCAACAGAAAAATAGCCAGTGGGTGGTATCTGTGGTTCAAAGGAGTAGGGTGCCAGCCCTATATGCCGGAGGTGGTGGGTTCAAACCCAACTCCAGCTAAACAAAACAAAACAAAAAAAACAGCCGGGTGTTGTAGTAGGCACCTGTAATCCCAGCTACTCAGAAGGCCAAGAGAATTGCCTAAGCCCAGGAGTTGGAAGTTGCTGTGAGCTGTGATGCCATAGCACTCTACCAAGGATGATAAAGTGAGACTCTGTCTCTTAAAAAAATAAAACAAATCTGGTAAGTCTACCTGTGAAGTCGATTTGCATTACCTTAAAACACAGGTGAGGGCCCTGGTGGCTGGGCCACTGCTCAGATTTCTCCAGTAAAGGGTAAAGAAAAGGTGAGGACCAAGCTTAAGACCCATCTCCTAGACCACCACCTCCACTCCCCCCATACACACTGCTACCTCAGCCTTAGCTCCAGGTTCTGGCTTCACCTGCCCCAACACATGTCAGCTCAAAACAGCTTTGAGCTCCCCTGGGTAGCCTCATTTTCACGGCCCTCATTGATGATCCCTGGTTTCCATGCCTTCCACGTGTTTCTGCAATTTCTTGACATTTATCCTGCAAGAGCAGCTGGTTGGTCATCTTGGCAAGAACTTGAGCTCTGTATTATTTTTAAAGGACATTGTATTTATTGATCATGTTTGTGACATGTCAATATTAAAAGATGTTAACATGGACCAAAGGATGAAAGCTAACAGGTCAAAATATTAATAGTGACTCATTCTGAGGAATGAGAGTTGGGTGATTGCTATTTTCATTTTTGTACATTTCTACTACATAAGAAGAAACATCTTACTTCTCCCCTTATTGAAATACCCGTTTTATTACACACTGAATTCACACATTCTTCTCTACTGTTCCATTGATATCTTGTTAATCACACGTTGTAATTACTAGAGCTTGACATCCTAACCCATGTTGGATTCTGCTGTAGCAGGTCCTACTCACTGCTTGTCGGTTTTCAATGTCTTCTGATTATTCTTGTGCATTATGTTGCGGTTAGGTATACCTAAGTATCTCTGAGTTTTTATGTTCAGAATCAGAACCCGTTTTCTGTCATATTTTCTGATTACTTAAAGGTAGTACATAAAAAGTATTGATTTCTGTACTTTGATCTTGTACTCAACCACCTTGCTAAACTTTATTCCCATTTGAAAGATGAGGAGACCAAGCCCCCCAAAAGTTAAGTAAAATGATGAGTGAGAGACAAAGCCAGGATCCAAGGGCCAATCTGCCTTATCTCAGAATCTGTGCTCTTCTCCACTGCTAGGGAGGTGTGGTCTCACCCAAGGACTGGTGCTGTTATCTCTCCCGGCCCACGAGGGGCAGCCTGGATGAGCAGGAGGGACTGACCTGTGTGACCCCCACTCCAGCCCTCCTTGCTTTGCTTGCCCCCTGCTGGAGGAGTTGCTACCCCAGGAACTAAGAGCAGACACAGGAGAAGCCTGCTCTCCTAAATGGGGCATCTGCGGGGCAATGACATCAGCCAGTAACATACTCACACACTGAGCGCAAACACCAGGCAATGCTGGCCCTTTTACCTGTCAATTCCAGCCCACGCTGGGAAAAAGACGAAAGTCTCCTTCTGCCCAAGTTGGCACAGCTCACTGCCCTCTCCTCCCCCAGCTCTGCCTTTAGTCTCTGAAGCCTTGTTTTCCTACCCCGACTTCTTGTTCATTCCTTCCTGATGAGGAAATGATGAGTGACATGTGACTGTTTTTAGCCTGTGTTACCTTTGCCTCAGAAAATGTCTGCAGCGTCTCATCGTTTGCTCAGATGGGTCCTATGTCACTCAGCAACCCAGCAACATCACTCAGCAATAAGCAATATAGTTGAAGATGACCTGTGGCATAGCAGGACTCTGGATACTTCAGAGCGATTTAAAGGGAGATTGGCCCATCATTAAATGAGTGTTAGAGTCAAGTGAATTATGTGCCCACCCATGAAAAATCTCTCTCACCAGGCAGAGGCAAAACTACACCCATAAACACACACACCCCACAAGAGGCAGAGGCAATGAATGCAAGGTATGAGGGCACACGAGCAATGGCAGGTCCAATTTTGGAGAAGTTAAGTGGGTATCTGTTCCTTCAAGTGGAAACTTCAGAAGATGTAGGAAAACCCTATTTCCATTCTGAATCCATAGAAAGACAATCCCGCCTAGAGCGCATCGTCAGATAGGTGCTTATCTCATAGAGACATTAAATGTGCCCCTCAAAAGAAAACCCATTTCATACAGAATCACATCACCTAAATCATTCCAGAAAGAATCTACAGAAATCTATATGACTTCCCCAAAGAGAGTATTTCTCTTTTTACCGTTAGATTACAGAAGTCCTTAATTGAATCCTTCTTGCTAAAGTTTAAGTTTATTCCCTGGTAGTAACAACGACAAAAATAAAGAAACCTATCGGCCTCCTATCACAGTTCCTTTGCCCTTTCCTCCCACCTCCTGTTTCCTGATTCATTTACTGTTTTCATTAGTCTCTGGGCTCGCTCCAAGTCGGCCAACTCTTGCTTAATAAGCCAGTGCTTGGGGTGAAAAGCACTTTCAGGCATTTCCTTTGAAAGGAACTAGTCCCCCTCATTGGTCTGGTGGGAGAACATCCAGAATATCCACACGGTGGGAATCATACAGAAGGCATCCTGGCACCCACCCGGGGGGAGGAGGTCAGGTGCCATTTGCCCCTTCTGGGAAGGGGGGACAGAGGTGTCCTGGTTGCTCAGACGTAACCTGCATTGTGAACATGGTCTTGGTCTCTTCAGTAGAAACTATTTCACCCATCAACTTTCAGTAACATGTCTATTTCACCCCCGGGAAGCTCTCCCCACGTGCAGGTCAGTCGACTGCAATCTGAATGCACACAAAGTGAGCTGGCTAATTGGAAGGGCCTTCTGCTGTATCCTGCTTCAAAGAGACTAATTCTTTTGCAATAGTGAGTCACTATTTTTTCATTCCTACTTTTTCATTCCTCTGTCTAGGCTTTTGAATATTTAGCCTTCTAAAAGCACAGCAAGGAGAGGTTTCTATTATCCAGTCACCTTGGGTGAGTCACTCGGAGCTTAATGGCTCTCGGTTTCCCAACATTGTCGTGGCCATCATTGTTGCAATCCTCATCACTAGTGCGCACTGCTTTGGAGCCTGCAGGTCAGCAGCTCAGAATGAGACAGGGGCTCCAAGGAGACCAGCCCTCCTGGGGATCCTGGAAAACCAGCCCCACGTCCAGGTGCTCTTGTTCTTGGAGACACCCAGGCCAACAACGTGTCACCCAGAGGTCTCTCAAAGAACATAGCATCCCACAGGCAAGAGGGAACACATTAAGCAATGCCAGAGTGCATGCCTGTATGCGGTTCAGTCTGTGACCTACCGCGAGGAACATTAGCCAAGCCACCTGCCTCAGCCCCTTTCACACTGAAGTGCTGCTCCTGCCATCCTCCTGTGTGTGCCCCAGTGTGGTATCAACAGGGAGACCAAACTGGGACCAAAGCTCATCCCAAGCCCTCAAGGTCCATCCAGACACCAGTCACACCACTCACCGTCTGAATTCTACATTTTAAAATCCTGTTAAGAAAAAAAAATTTTTAAATCATGTTATATATCATTTTATGTGACTTTTACTTCACACGTGTCATTTTTATCTTCCTTACAGCCCGGAGAGCCCCTAAGCCAGTGTCTTCCAACCTTTTTCCTCTCACAGCACGCTTGAACTGAGAGTTAAACTTCCGTGGCACACTTAAATTATGTTGATCAATAAAAAGAGTGGAAAAAAAGAGAATATGCTTACTGTGCTTTGAATGGCCTTTGAAAATAATTTAATTAATGATTTTTTAAAATTTTTCTCGTCACGCCCAAGATCCTCTCACGCATAATGGTTGAAAATCACTGGTCTAGGGGTGGGAATCGTGGAAAATGCTCACTGTGCATCCCAGCACCCCAGAGCACTGCGGCATGGGAGCAGAGCACTATGCTAGCAGGCAGGAGACGACAGGCAGGGGACAGACGTCCTGGTTTAAGTTCCACTCTCTACCTCCTGCAGGACTCTGGGCCTTATGGTCCCCCTTCACCAAAGCCGCAGCCTCATGATGTGCATTTCTTGACCTCTGCTGGAGCTGAGGGGACCACACAGGCCTGGGACTCGACCACATGGGCACCCGAGGGGGAGGCACCCTCCCAGGTGTCTTGAGCTCCTGCCCCTAAGGTGACATTGTCTCATAAGCACTTCCTTGTTACAATGCTGGGACTGTGCTCCTTCACTGTGGGTACCCCAGGCCTTGCACTCACAGGTCCCCAACAGATATTTCCTGAGAGAATAATGAATGGATGAACAAACCCAGCCTGTCAGGGCGGCAGTGCCTCTCAACATGACTCGGGTGAGAGGAGGCTGGAAAGCAAGAAAGAGGAAGGAATGTCAGGATGGCCACCCTCACCGGGTCCCAAGGCAGTGCCGCGCCCAGCATGGGCGCGAGGCTGCTGCTGCCAGCTTTTACTCCTCAAGTGGTGACACACACCCCACCCTCTACAGCATCCTGCAGACCTAGGAACCAGCCAATGAGGAGGTGCCGGCAGTGTCTTTCCATGTGCCAGTGCCATGGTGCCTACCCAGTGGTGCCCACAGGTGCCTACCCAGTGGTGCCCACAGGTGACTCCATGGCAGGGCTTACCTGCTGGGATTCTAGGGACCATGGCCCCCAGTTCAGAGTGTATCCCTGGGTCTCCACTCTGAGGAAGAACCAGAGGGGCATCCTGTTTCTCTCCCACTCTCCCTCCTGGCAGCTCCCCATTTGGCAGCTCTTCCTCAGCTGAACCCTAGATAGACTTCCTGGGCAGCCCACTCCAGGGAGGCAGTCCCCTTGGTCTGTGGCCTTCCAATCCAGGCCACCCTCCCCTGGCCCATTGAGTGTCCAAGCTCCCTGATGTACCCTCCGCTCCTCATCCTTGGGAGGCACATCTTCACCTTCCTCTCTTCCCCCACCCACCTCCACAGTCCTTGTGGCCACCCTCTCTAGCCTCCTACTGAGGGCCTTAGTATCCCTCTGAGGATGACGGAGCTTGCCCTGGGCAGGAGGGGCAGGGAGTAGGAGGTAGAAGAGTTTCACTCCCCCAGCCTCGGACATCAGACCCAGCTGGAGAGACTCAGAGATTCCTGGCTAACAGAAAGGGATCTGTAGCGTTTCTTTAAATGAGACAACCCATATAACACAAACTTCTGCCATAATTCAATAGGGTTTAGGAGGCAAGTCAGGGTCGCGGGAGGAGAAGCACCTCAGAGGTAGACCAACACCCAGACCACCAGAAAACCAACACACCAAAGTGCAGGGCAAACACAGGTGTTCTAAGCAAACAGGTATAAAGGACTGAGCACCTGGGGCCAGTTTGTCTGAGAAGCTGCTTGGGGATGAGTTTTAAACAGAATTTAAAAGGAGGTTAAAAACAAAACAAAACAAACTTCCTTGGCTGAAAGCAAAGAAGGAGTTAATAGTCTGTAAATTCAGGAACTTTAAAGTGGGTGGTGACACAGGCTGTCGGGGCACAGGAGGAGGGAAGGGTCCCAGGCACTCACATAGACATTGTCCGCCAGGTCACAGTGCAGGTCAAAGGTCATAAGCACCAGTGAAGGAGGAAGAGACTTATCTGTTTCAATCTAAATCACCCAAGTCTGTAAGACAATCTAGCTCCAGAAACAGGAATGTTGGTGAAAAAATTAGAGAGAAGAAGGAGAAACAGAATAAATGCGCAAATTGGGTTGAGGGGTGACAGCTGAGAAAAAGCCGAATGGAAAGAGAATGAGACGACGGTGCCTGGGAGTGAGGTCCCAGCAGTGGGATGGGTAGGAAGCTGGGAAGGCAGGCTGGAGCCAGGTCCCCACATGGGCAACTCTGTGAGAGGACAGTGGGTGGCCTCCCTTCCCACTGCCATGCTGGCTAAGACGCTGTCCACGCCTTGACCCTTGCTGGCCTTTGGTCTGTGGAATGTGCTATAAGGCTTTACTCAGCATGGCTCAGGGAGCAAGTGTGGCTCCTTCTGGATTATCATGAATGAGGAGTACAGAAAACAAAGATAATTATTCTTTCCAGTCCAGAACGATGCACCTCCCCTGCTGGGACCCAGGTGTGCTGGCAACCAGGTGAGAAAATTCCTGTGCTCTCCTTGGCCCGTGTCAACAAAAGCTGTGACTCATATGTTCCCTGTGGAAACTGAGACTCTCAGACAATCTCTAGATGGAGGAGAGGCCTGCCCCCCGGCCTCAGCCCCAAGGAAGGACAAGCTCAGAGAACAGAGAAGCACAGCTCCAAGGGCCAAGCTGCCATTCCTGGCTGGTGAGAGCACGGGCCAAACACCAGCTACCCGACGTTGGTGTGCCCGTCAAAGGACACCTGTGAGAAAAGACCATGGCATCCAGCTCTGCTTTTCAGGGGCCCGTCTGTTAAATTAACCATGCTGGGCCTCAGTTTCCTTATCCACAAATGGACACTGAATAGAGATCATCTCCTCTCTTACTCTCCCATCCTCCAAAACCACAGCAAAAAGCAAGAGGTCGCAAGATAGAAGATTTAGCACATTTCCAGGCTGACTCCTCCCTCCTCTGGTAGAGATGGGGAGACGAGATGCAGAGAAAAGGGACAAGGACCCTGGAAGTCTCGTTACCAGATTATAGACTCATGGGGTGGAGGGCACAGCCAACAGATTAACAGGGGAAAGGAAGGAAAAACTCCACCAAGTGCAACCAGCACAGCCCTTTTGATGAGGGATGGGGGAGCTGGGGACTCCTGGGATAAGGCAGCCCCCAACATAGCTTGGTGGTAACGCTTCACTGTGCACTGCCTCATTCACAGATTATTTAACATGTTTCAGGTTTTTTTCTGCCCAACAGGACCATGAAATGTGTTGAAAGAGAAATCATGTGTATTGAGTTTTTGTCGATTTCCCACAGGACTTGTCACGGGAGGGACACAGAGAGGACACTTCATTAAAACCTGCTCGGTGTGTCAGAAGGAGAGATGCCTCGGCAGACCATTCTAAGCATGTACATGTCCCGGGCATTACAAAAGTAGTTTTCACACAAGAATACTCATCATAGGCCCCATTTTGTAGATACACAAGTTGAGGCTGAGAAGAGTTTCTTGACTTGCCCCAGGGCCCATACACAACTATGCACAGAATTTTTTTTTTTTTTTTTTTTTGCTCATCAGCTTTCCTTAGTGCTGATGTATTTAATGTGTGGCCCAAGACAACTCTTCTTCCAATGTGTGGCAGAAAAAAAAAGTTGGGGGGGGCGGTGCCTGTGGCTCAAAGGAATAGGGCACTGGCCCCATGTGCCAGATGTGGCAGGTTCAAACCCAGCCCTGGCCAAAAACTGCAAAAAAAAAAAAAAAAAAAGGTTGGATGCCCCCAAAGGGCAATCAATAACAGGGTGGGTTCCTAAGGAAGATGATTTTCGCAATCTGGAGGGACAGCTTGATGGGTCGGGGACCATCTGCAGTTGCTGAGAAAATGCTCAGAAATAGGAAGCACACTAAGGAAGAGGAAACAGTGGGCGGCAGTCACCTGGACTGACACAAAATGTTTGGACAGGACGGAGTTAGTCCCAGGCCTAGGAGAGTGGTTTAGAAGTGAGGCAGTGTTTTCTGAGTCTCTTCTAAGATGCATGATTAGCACATGACTGAGAGCAATTAACTCGCTTCTCATTGGTCTGCTGATCAAGTTGCAACTGGAAAGCAGTTTTCATGGGGTGGGGGTGGGGGGGTACACCAGGAAAGCAGCCTGTGGCTCTTACACCATTTCCCAAGGGTGCTGAGTGTGAGCTCAGGGTTGGCGGACGCCCAGGGGATGCCATCAGAAAGCCCTCTTCATCAGAGTGCCCGCCCCTCTTGGAGACCCATAAAAGCTGCAGTCCCCCGGGGGCTCCCCATCGCCTGCCTCCTCCACCCCCTGCGCAAGTCTCCTCTCCGGGCTTCCTCACCACCATGTCTCGGCAATCCACGGTCACCTTCCAGACCGGCAGCCGTAGGGGCTTCAGCACCGCCTCAGCCACCACCCCAGCAGCGGGTCGCTCCCGCTTCAGCTCCACCTCTGTGGCCCGCTCCACAGGGTGTAGTGGGGGGCCAGGAAGGATTGGGGGTGCTGGGGTTGGTTTTGGAAGCCGCAGTCTCTACAACCTTGGGGGGCCCAGGCGGGTCTCCATCAGTGGGTGTGGCAGCGGCTTCCGAAGTGGCTTTGGTGGCAGGGCTAGCAGTGGGTTTGGCCATGGGGGTGGGGTTGGAGGAGGCTTTGGGAGTCCTGGCTTCCCTGTCTGCCCCCCTGGAGGCATCCAAGAGGTCACAGTCAACCAGAGTCTCCTGGCTCCCCTCAACCTGCAAATCGACCCCTCCATCCAGCGGGTGCGGAAAGAGGAGCGCGAGCAGATCAAGACCCTCAACAACAAGTTTGCCTCCTTCATCGACAAGGTGAGACGAGATTCATCTGTTCCCTTAAGTCTGGGATTGAATAAGCTATTGGAGAGGCCACAGCCCAGAGAGGATGGCAGTACAGCAATTCCCTGTAGGAAAGCCTGACTGGGCCTCGGCATTGTCCAGACAGGCCAGCTGGCCCCGAAAAACCTAGTGGTCATTTCCTCTTTTGGAGCCCTGTAAGCTGGTTCATGCTCAACACTGAGGGTCGAGTTAAGCTGATTCTCTATGAGAGGAGAGTCACCACTGAGCACATTGCCCTTGACCAGCACAGGTGGTGCTCCAGCTCGGGGAGTCCCCCCCCACCCGAGATGCCCTCAGGCTGCAGTACTCTACTTCTATGGAAGCATAAGGGAACTTGGGGAAAATCCAGGAACTTTCTCCTTCCGGGTTAGAGTTGTCAATTACATAATTGCCAGGTGGATGTCAGAGGAAAAAATATCTTTTTCTTCTCTCCCTTATTAATTAGGGTATCTGAGCCCGCCTCCTCAGCTTCCCGAGATTTTATTCTCTCCCCCCAGGTGCGCTTCCTGGAGCAGCAGAACAAGGTCCTGGAGACCAAGTGGAGCCTCCTGCAGGAGCAGGGCACAAAGACCGTGAGGCAGAACCTGGAGCCCCTCTTTGACACCCACATTGGTGACCTCCGGCGGCAGCTGGACAGCATCACCACTGAGAGGGGCAGGCTTGAGGCCGAGCTGAGGAGCATGCAGGACACTGTTGAAGATTTCAGAGCCAGGTAAGGGGGACACAGGCTGCTGGCCACACACGGCCATCCCAGGGCTCCTTCGTTTGAGGACCAAACAGGTGCAAAGAAGCAGATGCCAGTGTGAGCCAAGAGCTTTGGAACTGGCAGTCATTATCCTGTAAGGTGGAGACCGGGTAGGGTACAAAGGGACCTTCAGCTCATGCATCACTGCTAACAAAGAGCCTATTCTTATGCCCCATAACTGCAAAGGGAGACCAGCGTCATCTAACACAACACTGTTACTCACTCTGAGAAGCATAATATTATTTCACAGTCTGCACATCACTTAATTCCACTGAACATGGGTTCAATTACTGAGACGACTTGCATTTCCAAGTTGGCTTTAGCTCGGAAGTGAAGAGAGGTAGCTAGGAAGCCTTGGAGCAAGGCAATCTCATCTTCCTGCTGGAGGTACATCTCGACTGCGCATTATTCAGACTGTGGGAGGCAAGGTCTCCAGTGGGAAAGGAAGGTCCTCGCTAACCCTTTAGCTGGCTTCACTCTTGCTTAAGCTACACCTACTTACAAAAAGCACACTTCTTCTCCACAGCCACCCTGAGGTCAAAGGAAAATAGATCAGAATCTACCTGGAACCTCATGTCCTCCTGAACAGATAAAGTTTACCTCACAGTCTCAGCAGGCACTTGAGGCAGCAAACGTTTTTAAAGATTATGAATTGTGCATTCATAGAAAGAGGGAGTTGCATGGATATTTATTTCTATTCCCTTAAGTTCCATGCTCACTGTCTAGTCTCACCAAAAAAAAAAAAAAAATACCTGGCAGAAACAATTACCCCCTTTTATAGAGGGAGAAATAGAGGTTAAGTGAATCACCAAAGTCACACAGAGGTCAGCGGAAGAGCTGGAAAGGATTTGAGGTGTCTTAACTCTTGCTACGCCAGCTTGAGTTCAGTGGAAACTTGCTCAACAGCACACCCCCTCGTCTCTGTCCCTACAGGTATGAAGATGAAATTAATAAGCGCACGGCTGCAGAGAATGAGTTTGTGGCCCTGAAAAAGGTGAGTAGAAATGTCTCTCAAAGGAGATTTAAAGCTGAATCTTGAAGGGCGGGGGGGCTGACCCAAGACATGTTACATCAACTGTGAGAACATCTGGAGAGCTCAACCCTGCCCAATGTCCCCCCTGTGTTTATGGCCCCACTGGCCTGCTCAGGTCTCTGCCAGCCCAGAGAACTCAAGCCCCCAGTTCTCAGTAATCAGCCATCCCCAAACCCAAATCCACCAGACCCAGACTTTCCTAACATCCAAACTTGAAGTCCAGGGAGAAACTCGCTTGGGGCTCCGTTCTCAGAGGAGCACCGTGTGCTGTCGTTCCAGGATGTGGATGGCGCCTACATAAACAAGGTGGAGCTGGAAGCCAAGGTCACATCGCTGACCGATGAGATCGACTTTTTCCGCTTGGTCTTTGAGGCAGTAAGAGTCTGCACGTGTTTCTTGTTCCTCCTAGGCCTGAACCTGGAAAGAAAAGGCCACCGTAGAGGGCCATCCATGCAGTGCCTCTACCCACATCTTTCCTGGATACTCCAAGGAGGGGCTCAGAGAGCAGGCGGGCAGGGAGAGCTGCTTAGGGCCTTGTCATGCTAGAAGCTCTGGGCTTCTCTTCCCACCCCATGGCAGGACAACCCCTAGTAAGGAGGGAGTACCAATTTTCAACTTCTAGGTCACTGAGTAATATTCCCGGGGAATCAGGACATATGTGCTCCCTTCCCTTTCCCAGAAAGTTAATAAAAGGCAAGCTTCCCTCAGCTCATTGGTCAGGGGTCTCCTTAACCTTGGAAGATGCTTCATGCTGAGCTCTACCCCTCTGAAGGCAAAGACCTGGGTCTGTGGAAGGGGAGAGATGTAGGAAATGATGAAGTCAAACCATGCGGGGACAACAGGATCCTAAGCATCACCCATCCCTGAAGAAACCTCTTATGTTGGCATGTTGAGCAAAGCTGCGTCACACTAACACCTATGAATTCAGAGGACACTTGCTCACCCCCATGCCCAGGGAAAATACACAAATGGGAGCCCGAGAAGCCAGGCCACAAAAACACCCCTACCATGCTGATCCATGACCCAGAAACTTCCCAGGATGGAAGGAGTCCCATAAACAGCTGGGAGTGCCCAGGGAACAGCTGGAAGAATCTGCTAGGGATGCCCGTATGAACAGTGAACCACAGGATCCAAGGTCCCTTCCTATTATGCCTTGTGACGCTGAGTTTATGGCCCTGCAGGAGCTGTCCCAGATGCAGACCCAGGTTGGTGACACATCTGTAGTGCTGTCCATGGACAACAACCGTAACCTGGACCTGGACAGCATCATCGCTGAGGTCAAAGCACAGTATGAGGACATCGCCAACCGCAGTCGGGCAGAGGCTGAGTCCTGGTACCAGACCAAGGTGAGTCCACAGCAGGTTCCAGGGTTAGTGTTTTCTGAGGCATCATCACGTAACTCGAGTTATAAGACTCAGGAAATGTGTGAGCATTTCCATTTCTTTCAGCTTGGTAGGAGCATCTTAGATGCTATGAAAATGTAGCTTGAAGTGTACATGGCATCTAACCACATATACTCACAGGCAGTGTTGGATATTTAGGACATTCGGGGCTCCATGTTGCTCGAGATCTGGGTGGTGGCAGGGTAAGGGTCCAAAAGAACCAGGAAGTAGTCATAAAACAGATTCTGAAAGGCTTATTTATTCCATTCATATTCCCTGAGCTCCTACTGTACACCAAGCAGGATTGCAAGGCGGTAAACTGCCAGCAGAGAACCTGAGGTCCAGGAGGCCGTAAAGTGAGTGGATAATCATGGAAGGGACAAGACAAAATTAATAAAAAGCTCCCAGGAAGAGGCGGGCTTCTGGTCCAACTGGGAAGCAGTGAAGGACAAAAAAGATTGTTGAGGAACAGGGACGTGTTTAAGGCCAAGGAAGCCGCTGGAAGGCAGAAATGGCGCTCTGATGAGCAGGAGAATTCATTTCAGGAAGAGATGCTGTCCACAGGCCCAGATGGCTGGAAAGAGGCTGGCTTTGAAAGGGTAGAGTAGACCCAGGGGAACAAGGGGCAGCTGCTCTCGGACAAGTGGTTCCTGTCCCTCACCCTGCTGTGGGCGCTCCCTCAAGTTCTGGTCAGCAGTGTGGTGGAAAGGAAGGCAGGTGGGGTCGGGGCCAAGGCTCCACGGTGCAGAGGCAGCCCCTTGATGGTGAGAAGATGTGGGATGCACTTAACGCCAAGGGGAAGTGATGCAATTTACAGTGAACAATTCCTTGTGTTGTTGGGTTGTTGTTCCTTTTAATCATGTTCATCTAGAAACAGGAAACTGAGTTATTTTGTGCTTTCAAAACCTGGCAGATCTTGGCTCAGGCAGGAGCTCTCCTTCTGTCGGGGAAATGTGTGGCTCTCACTCCGGTCTGCTGGAGGACACAGGGTGTGATTATTCCTCCTAAATGAGTGTGTCCTGGGTCTGTGCCATTAGACTGAGAACCCCCTGAGCTGGGGGTTCTTTCCCAAAGTTTCCACTCGCACCACCCACAGCTTCTGCACCACCCAGTGCTGCACTGGGCGGGCTGACAAAATTCATGGACACCACCGGTTTGGACACATAATCCTAAGGATTGACGGGTCACTGCCTCACTCCCAGAACCTGCCATGTTTCTTCCTGACCTGAGGTCTTCACACAGGCTGTTTCCTTTGTCTGAAATGTTCTCCCCAGAAACTGGTTGCTTAGGTCCCTCCTTCCCATCCTTCCTTCCCCAACTGCAACATCTCCACCTCTGGAGAGACTTCGCGGACCGCCACCTCCCACTTCCAAACCTATCTCAGATTCCCTTACTACACTCTCCCAGGACCCTTCATTTCCTAGGGGGGACTTGCCTATTATAATACACTGATTTGATCAATATCTGTCTCTGCCAGTAAACTGCGAGCTTCGGGGGAATGAGTGAATGATCATGACTGATGGGCCCGCGTGGGGCACCAAGGGTGAGGCTGCTCACGTGATGAGCGCTGAGGCCGGGCATTTGACTAGGTGACTGAGTCTGGTCTGGTTCTCTCAGTACGAGGAGCTGCAGGTCACCGCGGGCCGGCACGGTGACGACCTCCGCAACACCAAACAAGAAATCTCGGAGATGAATCGCATGATCCAGAAGCTGAGAGCTGAGATCGACAGCGTCAAGAAGCAGGTAAAGTTTCAGCCAAGAGTGCCTCAAATACTCATTTCTTCTCTGGATCCTTCTGCCCTCTTACATGTCTGACCCAAGAAGCAACACACCTCCAGGGGCTATTGGCAGGACCCATGGCTTCTTCCTTCCCTCACAGTGCTCCAGCCTGCAAACAGCCATCGCTGACGCCGAGCAGCGTGGAGAACTGGCTCTCAAGGATGCACGGGCCAAGCTGGTGGACCTGGAGGAGGCCCTGCAGAAGGCCAAGCAGGACATGGCCCGGCTGCTGCGCGAGTACCAGGAGCTCATGAATGTCAAGCTGGCCCTGGACGTGGAGATCGCCACCTACCGCAAGCTGCTGGAGGGCGAGGAGAGCAGGTGGGCAGATGCCCTAACTCCACCCTCACAGCAAGTGGAGCTGCCACCACTGCCTCTGGCCACCTGGGATTCCTAGGGACTCAATGCTACAGTCCCTCCTCTTTTGGAAAAGGGAGCAAAATGCAATGCAATTAGGCCATGGCAAATCATATGGGTACAATTTCCTTCTAGGCGAAGAAATCATTTGAGGTGCGACTAGGTTTAGTACCCCATAGAAATCCAAGACCTAATTAGGTTTAAGTAATCAAATGGCAGGTCTCAAAATGTCCAAAAGGCCCTGTCCTAGTACTGATACTTACAGGTATACCACTAACCAGTGAAAGGCCCTCTCTGAGCCTCAGTGATAGAATGAGGAGGCCAGATTCCATGATCTCCTAAGTTCAGTGGGAATTTTTTGCTCTGCCAATTACCATCTGTGTAAAAGGAGCAAATTACTTAACCTTCCCATGCCTCAGTGTTCTAACCTATAAAACAGGAGAATAATAGTTCCAACTTCATGATTTTAAAGGGTTTTAAATAACAGAATATACACATAGTTCTTAAAAGGAACAACACATAACACACAGTGTTCAATAATTGTTAGCAATCATTGCGTTTAATGGGAAAGACATAGGCCTTGGAATCTGATAAATCTGGCTCCAAATCCAGCTTTGTGACTATGGCCCAGTTGATTAACCTCTCTGAGGTTCAATTTCTCCCCCTGTGAAACTGAAATAATACCAAGATAGTGGGGCAGTTGAGAGAACTAAGTGTCATCATGTACTCGGTCAATGCCAGCAATTGTTAAGGGTCTAAGTGTGAGCTTATGAATGAATGCCAGTTCCGTCTGCAAGACGCTAAAGCAAAATCACTCTGGTTGTTAACAGAATAACAGACTGGGCGGAGCCTGTGGCTCAGTGGGTAGGGCACGGGCCCCATATACTGAGGGTGGCAGGTTCAAACCTGGCCCCGGCCAAACTAAAACAACAACAAAAAATAGCTGGGCATTGTGGCTGTAGTCCCAGCTACTTGGGAGGCTGAGGCAAAAGAATCGCTTAAGCCCAAGAATTGGAGGTTGCTGTGAGCTGTGACGCCGTAGCACTCTACCGAGGGCACCAAAGTAAGACTCTGTCTCTACAAAAATAAAATAAAATAAAATAACAAGACAGATTATTGCTATTGTGATTCTTATGAATCACACTCCCCTCCACCCTGCAATAACCTCAGTACTAGCCCAGTGTGTGACAATAGTCCCTTGTTGAGGGACAACCCTTTATGGTATAGGGCAGGTTCTGCTTTTCCAATTCACGCCAGTATAATATTAATTTTAATTCTCTTAAGATGTCTAACTAGTTTTAACCAAAGATGTCTTTCTGAGACTATAGGTTTTACTCCTATGAACCTCAAATTCTACTTTATTTCATTCATTAGATTATTATTGTTAATACTACTAGTATTTAAATGTCAACCTAAATTACTTCTGAAAAATCATAATGAAGGGTTTTGAAATACATTTAAAACAATTCCAAAATGTCACTGTAATTGTCCACGAGCTGGAGGCCACAATAGTAACCCTTCTCTCCTGTCTTCCCAATCAGGCTGAGTGGAGAGGGAGTTTCTCCGGTTAATATCTGTGAGTATGCCAACCTTCTCGTGCCTTTCGGAATGTGTGGGGGATGGGGAAGGTTGGGCTTCAGAAGGCTGAGGACAATGAGGCATTAGAGAGGATCCCACAGACAGGGTTCATTCTGGGAAGGTTGGAGGTTTTGAGTATGTTATGAAGAAAGCTATATTAAGAGAGTGTCTTTAATGTCACAATTCTTTCCTCTCTAAGAGGAAAGGTGCCACAGAAGGGGGGATGGGAGGTTTGTTGCAATTGTTCTGCGTGGGTTTGGAAGACCTGGCCACACCTCCAACCTCCCCGGAGTCCAAGCCTTCCATGTGAGTCTGCAAGTCTAACTCAGAGATGGAGTGGACAGGATATATGTAAATTCCCCATCTGCCTGGGGGTTTTGAAAGAAGCCTTTGTGCTGGGCACAAGGCCATTGCCAACTAGGTGGCTACTCTCCAGAACAGTCTGGGAAGAGGCCCCACTGCTTAGCTCTGAAACCATGACTGCAGTAAGTTGTCAGGGGTTGCTGGGGTTACTGCAACCAAGTCCCACAAACAGTGCAGCTTAAAACAACCAAAATGTACCATGTCACAATTCTGGAGGCTAGAAGTCCAAAATCAAAGTGTTGGCAGGGCCACACTCCCTCCGACATTTGAAGGGGACAGTCCTTCCTCGCCTCTTCCTAGTTCTGGCAGTGCTGCCGTCCTCGGTGCTCTGTGGTTGCGGCAGCATCACTCTGGTCTCCAGCTCTGTGATGGTGTGTCTGTGACTTCCGATGAATGGCTTCCCTCTTTGTATAAGGACACTAGTTGATCGCTTAGGGCCCTCCCGAAAGACTATCTTAACGTGTTACCTCTGCGAAGATCCTGTTCCCCAGTGAGCCTGCATTCACAGGCCCTGGGGTTAGGACTTCACCATAGTCTCACGAAGAAGATAATTCATCCCATAACACAGCCCATTTTTAGTTTCAATTTTCCCTCTCCAGAGCCAAAGTAGGATACTAGAGTGTGTAGGGTGCTGAGTAATTGTCAAGTTAGGAAAGGAACAGATTGGGAAGAGAAAGGGGCAGAGTTGACTGGGTTCACTGAGTCCTTTGAGAACATTCCACTCCTCTCTGGGACTCCCAGTGCCTAGGTGGGGGGATTCCAAGACAGGAGCAGTGTGCCCCCACAAACTTCCAGAAGGAAGGTAGACTCCAGAGCCAGGCCCAGAGAGGAAGACAGGGCTGGCCAAGCAGCAGGGAAGAGCAGGGCAGGGAAAGGGAACACAGGTGGACAGGAGCAAGTTCCAGAGGGGAGAGAGGCCGTGAGAGTGAGGAGTCGGGGCAGCAGGAGGCCACCCAGCTGGGGGATGCGGCTACAGTTCCAGGACAGGCTGAGGCATGCAATAGCAGTCTGACTAAGCTGGGGAGACTGGAAGGAGGCAAACAGCTGTCTGAGGAGACCCCTCAGCTCAGCCGAGGACTCCCTGACACCTGGCTGTCTTCTCTCCTGCCCCTGACTCTGATCACATCTCCCCTCTTCCGGCAGCTGTGGTCACCTCCACTGTTTCCAGTGGCTACGGCGCTGGCAGCGGCATTGGATGTGGAAGCCTGGGTGTCAGTGGAGGCAGCGGCTACTCCTTCACCACCAGTGGTGGGCACAGCCTCGGTGCAGGCCTGGGGGGCTCTGGCTTCAGTGCCAGCAGCAGCCGGGGTCTAGGGGGCAGTGGCTCTAGCGTCAAGATTGTCTCTACTACATCCTCTAGCCGGAAGAGCTACCAACACTGAGAGCAGGCGCCAGCTCCCTCCCCTCTGTCTGGAGGCCTATTTCTACTCACACCTGCCCTCCTGGGTCCCTCTCTTTCCCTCCCCCCTCCATGTGGTGCACCTGTGCTGCTGAGAAACCTGGTGTCCTAGCTGTACCCCTTCCCTGGCCTGAACCAGCCTCTGTCCTCCTGAAAACGCCAAGCTGCCTACAGCACCTCTCTGCTTCAAGACTGGCTGTCAGCCTATTTTGCAAAGCCCAGGCAGTCTGGGTACCTAGTTCTGCCTCCCTTCCTTCCTCTGTCCAGATGCAGAGATGGCAGGGTATGTCCCCAAAGCCATCTCAATGCCAGGTTGTCACCCCGTCTGCTTCCTGGTTCTGATAAGCTACCTGGTGGGAGTGAGCGTTCTCTCTATTCCCTCCCTGGAATTTGTCTATTAAAAGTATGTGTCATATGCTTGGCGTCAGGGACTCTGTTTAGAATGGTGACTGAATGTGACCGGCCATAGAACCCAGAGCGATTCTCCTCCTCTCCTAGGTGTGCTCCTTGAGGGGGTCCATGAAGACAGGGACAGAGGTGTCAGCCCTTGCCTACTTCCCTCTGAGCTGAGAAGGCTGGCTAGAAAGATGGGAGGGTGGCTGCTGAGGCGTGGGGGGGGGAGGGGCAGGGCTTCCTCCCATCTCCTTCCCGGTTTGGGAAACCCATGTCCGGGGGAGAAGCCCCTTCCAACCTCCCTGTATGTCACGCAAGGTAGAGCTCTGAAACTAATGACACTGTCACACTGGCATAGATTGGGTGACCTCGGACTCCTCCAGTGAAGGGGCTGATTGTTCCCTGACAGTTTCAAACTTGCAGATCTGAGCAGAGAAATAACAGGCCACAGAGAGGAGTTAAAAGTCAGCCTTGAGGGCAAGGCTTTCAGCAGGCAGCCATTTAGCCTGTAATTGCAGGCTGCAGTGGGACATCTAGGAAGCTCCCAGATCCCGAGTTTCTGAGTTTATGAGGCTCCAGGATTGCTCCCATCAGGTCTGAGCTGGGGCTTAGCCAGAGTGGGGCTGCTGCCGTGGACTTGGAGGGAAGAGGCTCGGAGTTCAGGACAGTTGGGACTGATGGGAGCTACGAGCCAGGGTCCTGAAAGGCGCCGGCCCAGAGTGCAGGAGCAGGAATGCGGTGAAGGGATGGGAGAGGCCATGGATGAGGAGAAGAGAAGACGACTCTGAATCCCAACGCTGACCCTCAGGCTGAGGAGAGATGGGGTAATTTAAGAAACCCAAATTAGCTGCACAAAACAAGGGACTGAGAGAGCAGAGGGAGGAAGGGGCTTGCCCGGGGCCACACGGCTGGTGAAGGACACGGCAGGATTGTGCCCAGGTCCTCTCAATGCAACTCCAGCCTTCCCAGAGTGTGAGGGCAGCTGAGTCCAGATTCTAGATCTAGAGAAACCACGTCAGAAAGAAAATGGGCAGATTGAACTTTCTACCAAGAAATTCCTCCCTGTTTAATGGAAGCCAAAACTCCACTTGTAACATGATGGTAGAGAGTTCTTTTCTTAAGTTACCACACATCAACCTGGTTGGTGCATTCGGACAGTTTCCAGCCCCTCTGGCCCTTCTTGCTTCTCTCCACCCCAAGCCAAACCTCTCCCTGTGTCCCAAGTTCATTGCACCAACATCTGTTTGGCTCTCTATGCTCTGAGCTCCTTCCCAGCCAAGGAAGAGGAGGAGGATCCTGCCACCTGCACCTCCAGGTCATGCAGAGGCTCCCTGCACTATTAGAGAGCCCTATGTCCCAGAGCCCTCCGGGAGGCTGCTGCATAGGTCTCTTCATGGTCTCTTACCTCTGGCCGGGGCAGGTGCAGAACATCAGAACAAAGTCCTAAAGACCAAATGGAGCCTCCTGCAAGACCAGAAAACCATCAGGGTCAATTTTGTACCCATGTTTGAAGCCTACGTCAGCAACCTGAGGTGGTAGCTGGACTGCCTGTGTGGAGAGTGGGCAGGGCAGACCAGAGATAGGCATGGTATAGGACATCAAGGACTGCTGCGTGGACACTTGATCAGCACCTGGCCAGAAGGAGCAGGAGAAGCAGGCTCTCCTCTCCAGAAGCTCCCAGTCCAGTGGGGAAACGGGACACATTAAGTGCACAAAGGTGGAGTCAGAAATAGACATAAAAATAGGAAGAGCGCTGAGCCCTCTGGTCAAGAATGAGGCTTTAGACAGTGACTGGAGGCATAAGTAATAATAACTAACAGAGGTGCAAAGAGCTTGATACACATAACACCCTAAACTCTGTACCCAAGTAAGGTTCCGAGAGACCCAAGACGATATAAAGTAGCAACTCAGGAATTAAGAATTAATCTCACAGAATCTTACTCTTAAATGTATTCAGCTAAATCTCATTGCTAATTTACAGTGTTCACGTATTCACCCAAACCTGGTCAAGAGGGTTGGGGACCAGAAAAGACAGGACCACGCACGCGTACACACGCATCACTAAATGATGTGCTCAGATGCTCATGCCTACAGACAGGTTTCTTACCATCATTGTTTGTAATTCTCATTTTACTTGTTCTCATTTATTTCTAATTCTCTTGGTCACACCAAAATTAGTAACTTGATAATGAATTTTGGTTAATGTTTGTGTGATACAGCCCAAGGTCAGCTTCTAGAGTTGTGCTGTGCAGCATGGTAGCCAGGAGCTGCATTTGACTATTTTAATTGCAATTAATTAAAATGTAATAAACTTAAATCTTCAACTCCTCAATCACACCAGCCACGCTTCAAGCGTTCAGTTGCTACATGTTGCCAGTGGGTCCTGTAATGAACACAGGTACAGAACATTTCCTTGGTCACCGAAAGTTCTGTTGGATCACTCTGTGGAATCTGGAGTCAGTGGCTTTAAAAATCTAGGCTAAACTTACCAGCCAAATGATCTCAAGAAAACTATTTAACCTCCCTAATTCCCAGTTTCTTTATAAGGGGGTTGGAAGAATTAAATCAAACTCTGCCTGCAAACTACTTGGTAGGGTACAGCATCATTAAGAGTTAGCTGTCTTTATTTTATTTCCCATTAGGTATGTGTGTGGGCAATGGTACAGACCCAGACAAGAGAAGCAAGTGCAGATGGAGAATTCATAATGTCCAAATATATTTATATAATGCAAACACAGAGTAACCGTGCTTCAATCCAAGAAGGCTCCCTGGAGGAGAAGACTGGATGTAAGGTTGAAAAGGAAGCAGGCACAGGGTAGGGACATAGGGCAGACCTGTGGAAAAATGTGCTCCTGGCTGGTGGCCAGGCAAGGTTCCCGAGGTGTCTGAGCAGACACCTGAGGCTCACCCTCCAGCAGAGAGACTATGAGCCCGGAAACGCAGAACACGAGGACAGTTATATGGAGTTAGGTGAAGAAAAGATATTCAGATTTGACAAAAAGGCAATTGAAGGAAACAATGAGGAAAACCAAATTGATTTTCCCAGGGCACATGGAAGACGACACAGCACTGAAGTTTCAATGGCAGGCAAGAGATTTCCCCAGATCCCATTGAGCAGGGCAGGCGACATGGAAGCAGGCGCCCCATGGGCACGCACATATTGTGTGAGGGTTTTCATGGGTTTGAAGAACAGCTCACCATTTCCCAATGGGGAAGAGCCTCTGAGAGGTCAGGGGCCTGCCCAAGGTTGTACTCAGCTGGTAGCAGAAGAGCCAAGGTCCAAACCACAGCTGTCCAGCACCCTTGGAGCCTTGAACTCCCTGGTGCTTGGGTGGGCTGGGTGGGGAATGGATCCCCTGGAGCAGAAGTGAAGCTTCTTTCCCAGAGATCATGAGTGGGGGCATCTCTCTCTGCCCCCAGGGGGAAGGTGGGAGCTTCCTAGGGGCAAGTTGAAGTAACATGGGAGAAGGGGGCTCCCATGAGCCTGAAGACCCTGCTTCTTAGGACCCACTTTAGTGTGGCTTCAGATAGAGGGAACATGGGGTCGCTGTGTGTGCAGGAGCTGCCTCCTCTTCCTCACCTCTCTGTTTCTCCTCTCTCTGCCTCCATTTGGTTGGGGCAAGACTATAAAAAACAAAAGGAGGAAACATGCGTGCTCCTTTATGGGACCCAAGTACTCTAAGAAGGGAGCAGAGTATGTGAAGGAAGGGGCCGGGCAGAGGGATCCACAAAGTACTCTGAGAAAAGAACCCTCGGAGAGTGAGGGATGGTCTGTTTTGTGGTTGTTGGCATTTTGGTTTTGTTCTGATGGCTGATTGTGTGGGGACAGGGAGGTGTGGGTGTGACAGGATAGCCAGGCTACAGTACGGTGTTCTTCAACACTGCTCTGCAGCCCTGGGGGGCTGCCCACCGCACTGCACTGCTCTGACCTCACTCCCAGAACCCACTCTAACCCCGGCCACTTCTGACAGGTACTAGGAGGAAATCAAGAGGCTCACAGCAGCAGAGAATGAGTTTGTGGTGCTCAGGTGAGTGGACAGAGAAGAGATGCTCCTTGTGACATCCCCCCTTATGCCAGTGGGCTTGCACAAGACAGTATTTAATATGCACAAGCCTTAGGAGCAGGTCTTACTTTAAAAGCAAGAACTGAGGCTTGGAGAGGTTAAGAAAGTTGCCCAGAGTTACTTAGAAGTGAGTCAGGATCCAGGACGTCAGAGCCTGAGCTGCACATGGTGACACCCATCCCCTTCCCTCCTAGAGCCCAGTGTGTAGAGAGGAGAGCACAAGGGGCCTTGTCTTGTCCTGAGTCCAGGACACCGAATCAGGCCTGGGAGGACAGAGGCAGTGCAGAGATCACTCTGCGGAATTCTGGGTTCTCTGTATTTGGGGCACGTGAAGCAGAGGTGGGGGCAGAGCTAGCCCAGGCTAAGCTGGAGGGGGAAGAAGGGAGCAGAGTATGTGAAAGAAGGGGCCAGGCAGAGGGATTCAAAAGCAGGGAAGCCATGGAGGTTTTGGCTTGAGGAGCCCAGAGGCAGTGAAACCCAAGGGCCAGGACAAAATCGTCCTCACCATTTGAGGTGACACCTGCTGAGGAGCAGATGGGCATCCCCAAGAGACCTGGTCCTCAGACAGTTTTCCCCCTCCCACCAAATTTGACTCTTATTCTAATCCCATGAACTAGATTAGACAAATGCTCCCATTCCCAGGAGCTGACACTCTCCCACCTAACTCAAGGTGAAGGGGTGGTTAAACCAGGAAGGACCCAGAGTATGACATATTTTGTGCCCAGGACATGGATGCCACCTACATGAACAAGGTGGAGCTGGAGGCCAAGGTGGATGCCCTGATGGACTAGATCAACTTCCTAAGAGCTTTCCATGAGACAGTGAGGAAAGCTCGGTCCCAGGAGGGTTGGGGGCCCGGCCTCAGCTGGACGCAGAGGCTGCTGGCTCCCTGCTGATCTTCACTCTGTTCCTCATTCTGCTCATGTAATTCATAGGAAAGATGCTGCTACCCCTACCAAGGGAAGGAAGCTAGCGGGTGAGGAGAGGTGAAAAAAATTCAGCCTCGACCACCTGGAACAGACATGTTCTGTGGGGCAGGTGAAGAATAGGCTGCCTGTCGCTGAAATACAGGTTTCCATAGAATTTTCTGAGCAGCTTGGTTCACCCAGCCCAGCCCAAATTTACCTGCTGCTCTTCCTAGAGCATCTGCAGGATGATGCAATTACACATATCCAGTGGCAATTGGTGAGTATTCAGGTGTTTCTGGAAGCACATGATGCCATTGCCTGGTTCTCCCGAAGACACGTTTTGTCTGGCACCTCGGTACACCCAGACTCTCTTCAGGTGTGATGGGGCAATGAAAAGAAATGAGAGCTCGCAATTGTGGGCAGTGAGCAGGTGACACTGGACATGAAACTTGAAGGAACTGAGGACAGTTGGGGGGAGTAGTGTTTCAGCTGGAAAGAACAGAAAGTATGAGCACTCTGGGTGTGACCAGGAGTGCCCGGAGGAGGCCGTGTGAAGAGGGGCAGAGTAATGGTGGAGTGGGGCCAGCAGTATCCAGGGGGGTATAGGGTGGATGTGTACCTGCAGGTAGGCCTGATAAGGACAGGTGATACGTGTTAGGGACAGACAGGGAGCAGGGTGAGAGATGGAAAAATAAAATATAAAATAAAATACAAACAAGAATAATAAAAAGAACAGACAGACAGATGACTCCCGATAGAGAGGACAGCGCCTAACCCAGGATGTTTCCGTACAGCTAAAAGAGCTCTGTTGAACAATAGGACCCTGAGCTGAGTGTCAAACCACAAGAGTGCCTGTGGTTTATGATGACAAGCGGCATGCACAGTAGGGCACCCTGAAGTTGACCTTTGGATGTCAAGTCCTTCATTGAAATATCGTTTACGTTTGCCACCACCTCCGCATATAAGGAAAAATGCAATTGTGGAAACTCTTATGTGATTGAAGTTGTCTAACATAGCTAATGCACAATCATGAGTTAAGAAATGCGTAAATATTAGAAGTAGGCAGAGCAAAGCTAGGGATTAGAGAATAAATACAAGAAGAAGTTTGTAAAGGGGAGCTGTCTCACGCCCGAGGGAGAGACCCATTCCTCTCTTTGGAAAGTGTTTTCTGCTGAAAAAGAAAGGAAAACGGTGCTGGTCGCTGGCGCGCGCTTGCTTTGTGGTTTTGCTCCATCTGAGTCAAAGCGCTTTCAATTTCTGGGAATCTTGCTACCGGTGTCCAGGGAAAGCCCAACCCAGGTCTGGTGTCTTTACAGCCCCTGACAGTCCACACATGGGGTACATACAGCAGGTGCCTGGCAGAAGCTGTTGTTCCAGGATCTGCAACGTCAGCTGAGTCTTTGGGTGAGTTCAATGACCACTCCACAGCCCATGTGGGACAAAACATCTTCCTTTTCTCTGCTTGCTCTCTTCAATGCTGATGTGGTTTGGCTTCTCATTTCAAACTAGCCCACAGCCAGCAAGGCTTCATACTGGGTCAGCAACCAGGAAAAACTACTTGGGAAAAACTAACTGCTGCACAAAAACAGCGAAATAATAATTTGTCAGAAAAGGAATTCTATGGGCCAGTTAATGGAGGCAGAGAGATATTTTTACTTAGTTTTTGCTTTGGAGCAGTGGTTCTCAAACTTTAAAGAGTTTTGGAATTGTCTAGAGGTCTTGTTAGAATACAGATCCTGGCTCGGTGCCTGTGGCTCAAGCGGCTGAGGCGCCAGCCACATACACCTAAGGTGGTGGGTTTGAATCCCCAGCCCGGGCCAGCCAAACAACAATGATGGCTGCAACCAAAAAATGGCCGGGTGTTGTGGTGGGCGCCTGTGGTCCCAGCTACTTGGGAGGTGAAGGCAGGAGACTCGCTTGAGCCCAGGAGTTGGAGGTTGCTATGAGCTGTGATGCCATGGCACTCTACCCAGGGGGATGGCTTGAGGCTCTGTCTCAAAAAAAAAAAAAAAATACAGATCCTGATTCAGGACGTCTGGGGTGGGGCCAAAAGGTGGCACTTCAATAGAGCTTGCAAGTGGGGCTGCTGTTGCCCCGGTGAGCCCACATTTTGAGAACTGCTATTTTAAGTGATTCTGAAAAGTAGTCATTAACAAATTTATTGTGGGTTGGTGTGGTGGCTCACACCTGTAATCCTAGCACTCTAGGAGGCCAAGGCTGGTGGATTGCTTGAGCTCAAGAGTTTGAGACCAGCCTGAGCAAAAGTGAGATCCCTGTCTCTACTAAAAATAGAAAAACTAGCCAGGCATTGTGATGGGCACCTGTAGTCCCAGCTACTCCATAGGCTGAGGCAAGAGGATCACTTGAGCCTAAAAGACTGAGGTTGCTCTGAGCTATGATACCACATCACTCTACTCAGGGCGATAGAGTGAGACTGTCTAAAAAAAAAAAAAAAAAGGAAAAAAAAAAGAAAAAACTTCATTGCAGATTTACTACTTCCAAATCCATCTTATGTGGTCATCATTTAATCTTCACAGAAATCGCATGAGACCAGTATTTGATGGCCTCTCTGAGGCTCAGAGGTGCTGTGTAAACTTGCTTGGCAGACCCAAGACGGGGATTTTGGGGGTGCTATTTCTGCTGTTCAAGCGATTTCTATTTCCTTACCCCAAGGAGCAGGGAGGAGCCAGGTTGGGAAACAGGACTGAGAAGTAGCTGAGTTTTCTGGCTCCTTCTGACTCAGTTTTCTTTCATAAGATAATTTCTTCATTTGGTGTGAAGGGCTGTTTTCTCAGAACAGGAGACATTATGGTATGGACAGGTCACAGCAAGGTATGCGCCCTTGACGACGGGAGTGGCATCTGGAGAATTCCGGCTAGAGCTACCTGTGCTGCTGCCCGCCCCCACACATGCAGACGTAAACTCAGCAACCTCCTGGTGTCTAAGCAGGGCGCTCCACCCCAATGCACATGCACCGCCCTGCTGCAGCTCTCGAGTCTGGACCCTACTATGGGAGGCCTCTGTGCTCCTGTCCATGGACAACAACTGCACCCTGGACAGCATCATCATTGAGGTCAAGGCACAGTATGAAAACACAGCCAACCCCAGTGAAGCTGAGGCCAAGTCCTAGGACCACACCAAGGTGAGGTCGGAAGGCCAAATCAAGCAGACAAGCACAAAGAACGGAAGTTTCAAAGGCCAACAGGAAGGCCCTATCCCTGAAAGTCTCTTCCATGTGGACCTGCTTGCCCTGGCCCTGGCTGGAGCCCAAGATCTTTAAGCCAATACACCAAATCGCCTGGCCCACAGGGAGGGTTCAGGACCTCAAACTCAGAGAAGAGTTTCTTTCCTCCTCCTGGGCTTCACCTCACTCTCAGGGGCCATCTTCAGCCCTGGCAGGAAGCTAGAAGAGGCTGGTGTGGAATAGGGAGTGGGCAGGCATGGACGTCTTCCTTGACACGGGCCTCCAGTGGTTTCCCTATTTAGTTTGAAGAGATGTAAACCCTTGGAACACCTGCCATGTGTTCAAGACCAAAACGCCCATCTTCCCTCTGGACCTCTGGAGCCCATCCACCCTCTGGACCCCTGGTGGGACGAGGAGGCTGAATAGGACCAAGGTGCAGTCTGCTGTAGGGAGGCTTCTCCCATCCCCAAATCCATCTTCCCTGGAAACTCTTAAGCTCACCTAGGAGCAACAGAGAGTAATGGGGCCTGGAGAATCCAGAGAAAAACATGGAGATGGCCTTGGGGAAGTAGAAAAAACACCCACAGGCATGTGGGATTTGCCTTCTGATCCCAGGAAAGTCAGGGCATATAATTCACATCACCCCCTCGTCTCCTATGAAATGTCATCAAATCCTGACTCTCCCTTTCCTTGAGGCCAAGACATTGGATAGGGCAAACATATCAGCCTGGCTGGCCTCTTTAATCACCCCATAAACAGGGAGGGAGGACAAGTAGGATTTTTACAGGGCCCACCAGCACCGACCTCGGCACCTTCTCTTTGCTACCCTAATTATCTACCTTGCCACTTAGTGCTGCCAATATCCCAAGCTCATAAACCTGATTTCATGATGATTGGGGGTTTGACCAGCTCAGCCCTCCATCTTCCTACCAGATAAAAGGGGGAGAAACCAGGCCACAAGTGGCTCATTCCTGTCCCTGTCCTTCCCTCCAGGGCCACGTCTCCCTGCCTCTCTCCTGCCATGTCTTGCCGTTCCTTCCAGCCGAGCTCCAGGTGTGGCAGTCGGAGTTTCAGCTCCTACTCAGCCATCATGCCCCGGGTAGTCACCCACTATGCAGTGAGCAAGGGGCCATGCCGGCCTGGAGGTTCCGGGGGCCTCCGGGCCCTGGGCTGCCTGGGCTCACGGAGCCTGTGCAACGTGGGTTTTGGGAGACCTCGGGTCGCCTCCAGGTGTGGCCTGCCCAGCTTCGGGTACCGAGTTGGGGCCGCCGGTGGGCCCCCTGCCTGCATCACCCCCGTCTCCATCAATGAGAGCCTGCTGGTCCCGCTGGAGCTGGAGATCGACCCGACGGTGCAGAGGGTGAAGAGGGATGAGAAAGAGCAGATCAAGTGCCTCAACAACCGCTTTGCCTCCTTCATCAACAAGGTGGGTACAGGCCCAGAGTTCGAGGGCTGCAGGATGAGACACACTGCCGGTCTGTCACCTGGTCTTTGTCTGGTCTGGGGGAAGCCGCTGTTTATTCATTGGCCTCTCCCACATTCCGTGGCCTTTAATCTTTGGAAGCTGACTAGATAAGACTCCACGCTAAATGTGTCTGCCTCCCGGTCCTTTTGTTAATGTCATCTCTCTCTGGCAAAGTCACCAAGGTTGCCGGAGGTCAGACTATAACAGAAACCTCCAAAGCAATACTGAAAGGAATGACCAAAGAGGCAGAAAAATGCCCTTTCTGATGAGCATTTAACAATGGAAGCTTCTGTGCACTTGAGTCAAGGCTCTTGGGCGTGAAGCAAAGGTGTGCACTATGATCTCAGAATTTGCTGTCAGTTTAGGCCTGGGAGGAGGAAAAGGTGTAGCAGCCACAGATGGAGGCACCAGGTGACTGTCATGAAAGGCTTATATCTGCCAACCCCAGGCCACAGCTCTGAATGCTAACAGGGGATGGGGGAGGTGCTGCTTTTCTTTAGAAGGCCTGAACTGGTGGCATCCATTATCCCCCAGGGCTGTGCCCACACCTCAGGGAGGCTCTTAGGGTCAGGATCCATGCCAAGGCCTGAGCTGGTATTTCTGGTGACACCTGAGGTTTAGGGGCAGGAGTCCTGGGCCAGAACAAGAGACCTGGGCCCTGGTAGGGGCTCCACTCCTGTGACTCTGAATCCCTGTTCTAGCTACTCACCTCTCAGCCTCAGGGACCCTGCTGCCCAGTGGGGAGGGAGAAGAGAGATGGAGGGAGACTTGAAGGAGGTAATACATGCAAAGTGCTTCACATAGTACTTGTTTAGCCACCTTTGCAGTTTTAGTTTCAAAGCATTTTAAGTTAAAGCATATTAAGTTCCAGCCATAAACTCATTCCAATGTGGATCCTGGTCGTCAACAACATCATACCCCCTTAGGTGAGGCTGGGAGCCTCCTGCTGGTAGGGTCCTGATCAGAAGTAGGGCCACATTACTTCTGATGCTTTCTTTCTTTTCTTTTCTTTTCTTTTCTTTTCTTTCTTTTCTTTTCTTTCCTGATCAGAAGTAGGGCCACATTACTTCTGATGCTTTCTTTCTTTCTTTTTTCTTTCTTTCTTTCTTTCTTTCTTTCTTTCTTTCTTTCTTTCTTTCTTTCTTTCTTTCTTTCTTTCTTTCTTTCTTTCAGCTGTCACCCTGGGTAGAGTGCCATGGCATCACAGCTCACAGCAACCTCCAACTCCTGGGCTAAAGCGATTCTCTTGCCTTGGCCACCCAAGTAGCTGGGACTACAGGTGCCCGCCATAATGCTCAGCTATTTTTGGTTGTGGTTGTCATTATTGTTTGACAGGCCCGGGCTGGATTCGAACCCACCACTCTGGTGTATGTGGCTGGCACCTTAGCCACTTGAGCTACAGGAGCGAAGTCATTTCTGGTGTTTTCTTGAGCCATAATGCACCATATGGAAAATCTCAGAGCAAAGACTAGAGACCATGTTCCCTTTGTCAATGACTAGCTGGGTGACCTAGCTGGGTGACTATGGTCAGCTCACTCAAATTCTCCTAATCTCAGCTTTCAATCCACAAAAAGGGAAGAAGAAGGCTAAGAGTTTTCCACATTACCAAGCACGGGGCTTTTTTCAGATACAGCCATGCAGGACTCAGCAGAGCAGGTGAAAAGAGCTTAGAGTCCTAAGACAACACCCTTAATCTTCACTTCCCCCCGAGTGCCTCTGGGCAACAAGATAAGAAAGCCTCAGCTCCCAGGCATCACTTACATCAGTAGGAAGATTCACAGAGTGCTTTCCCACACACAGGCCCCAATGGGAGCTTTGGGAAGCAAATTGAGCCTCGAAGGGATAGGATGGCTTGGTCAAGGTCACAAGGCTAGTGAGAGGCAGGCAGGTGGGTCTGGAATGTGGTCCTACCCCAGGCCTGTCGGGCAGTACCCATTCCACTATGGCAGACAAGCCCTGAGCAGAAGGTGTGGGAGACAGACACACATACCCTCAGGTGCCAGTACATGCAGAGACTTTGCCTTTCACAAACGCTAGTGCACTGGCAGGTGTGTTGAGAGAGAGGGCATGAGCTCATTCCACTGCCCTCTCCAAGGCCTGGTGCCCACTGCCTGGACATCCTATTCTTGACCACAGGTCCGGTTCCTGGAGCAGAAGAACAAGCTGCTGGAGACCAAGTGGAACTTCATGCAGCAGCAGAGGTGCTGCCAGAGCAACATCGAGCCCATCTTCGAGAGCTACATCTGCGCCCTTCGGCGGCAGCTGGACTGCGTGTCCGGCGAGCGTGCAAAGCTGGAGTCCGAGCTCTGCAGCCTCCAGAACACGCTGGAAGGCTACAAGAAAAAGTGAGCTGGCTCTACCTCGCCCTACCTGGGAACTCGGGGCAAGCTACAGATGCCGTAGTTTGGCTCATGAGGTGGCAGAACAATCACATGGGTTGATGTGAGCAGAGCATCCACTCAGTGCATGGTGGGAGCTCTGAAATCCTGCATTCTCATCTCCCTCCCCTCCACCTGCTTACAGAAGGCCCATTATTGCTCTCCCTGTAAAACAAGCTCTTTCATCTGCCATTGCTAGGACTCCAGGTCCCTGCTCCAAATCACCTGCTCTGCCTTTTCTTCCATCAATCCCTTTGTAGACCTACTTCCTACTGCCCAAACAGACTAATTTGAGGCCCCAGGCCTCTTCCCTGCAAGCATTTGCTCCTGCCTTTCCCTCTGCACCTCTCCCACCACACGCAGGTCACAGCTCCCATTTTCTCTCACCCCATGACTCTGGCTTGCTGGAAATCTCACAGCTGGAATTCAACCCCTATCCATTACCAGAGCTCTAGCTCCCCATCTCACTTCCAAGTTCTTCCCAGCCATTTCTGTTTTCTATCTTGCTAGAATCACCCTCCCTGAGAGCAAGCTCTGGAGTCTGATTCACAGCGTGAGTAGGTGGCTGAGAAGCATATGGTAATTAAGAGCTTGCTGGCCAGCAGAGCCAGTGCTTGCAGGAAGCTGAGGCCCAGATAAATTGCTTCACTGGGTCCTGGGCCCAGCACCCCGTGGGAGTGTGTGTGGGTGGGGAAAATTGAGACAATGTCTTTCCATTAAGGAGAAAAGTTCAAATAGATTGAGAGCAACAGATCATAAGGAATGTGGGGTCCGTGGACCGGACCCCCATTGGGGACGCTCATGCTGCAGGTGCCAGACACTGCTAGGAAGTGTGGGTGCTATAAAGAGGGAAGAGGCTGGCTCCTGCCTTCAGGATGCCCATGTCCAGTATGCGCAGACCACCCCGGCATACACACTAGCAGCTGCAATAGGGCACAGGGCAGAAGGGAAAGGAATCCCGAGAGAGAGAGGAAAGCTTCCTGGAAGAGGTGCCATTTGCTCTGGGCCATGAAGGATAACTAACTTTCATTCCAATGGTTTCTTATGAAAAGGAATCCAGAGTAGACCCTGGAAGTAGGAACGGGACAGGAGCAGGTGACAAGGAAGGGCCAGAGTATGGCAGGTGAGGGTACAACTCTAGTAGACTGTGACAGGTGAAGTGTGGAGGGGTGTGGAGGCCACAGTGGGGATGATGCCCTTTCTGAGGAACAAGTAGCAAGGTAAGCCCAGGACACAGGTCTGAAGCTCCAGAGGAGAACTAGGGCTTTGGAAAGTGAGAAACAGGAGACGGATGAGCTGAAGCTATCATTTTTAACAGTAGTGGCAAACACATGGTACCCACCCCGGGCCAGGCCCTGTCCTACTAATGTGTGTGATGTATTAATTCACAGCAGCCTGCGAGGCAGGATCAATGTTCCCCTCACTCTGCAGATGATGGGACTGTAGGTGATGAGATGCAGAGAGGCCAAGTCACATACCTGACTTGGTCACAACTAGCATGTAACAGAGTCAGGACTCAGCGCAGTGCTGGCGCAGAGTTCTGCTGGCAAAAAGGGAAAATAGACACAGGAGGCACAGAAGCTTTTAATGGATTAGTGTTGCTCATGCAACTGAGTCACGCTGGCCAGATGGGAGCCCTGACAATCCCCTTTGTCGTAGGGGGCAGTGAGTGGGCCAAAGAGCCCCAGGCACTTGGAGGAAATAGTGGGCTGTCTCCGTGGGTCTGGTAAAGTGGGTAATTGCTACCTCTGCTGCTGGATGGCTGGTAGGAGCCGGGCCCAGAGCCCTCCCAGTGAGGAGGGCCACAAGGCCAGCTAGGAATATCCCTAGGAATGACTTGGAAAAGACAGCTATGCCCACAGCACAGCCTTTCTCTGCCTTCCTAGAGGGGGCAGCAAGGTAGAGAGAAGGTGATCTTCGGGAGGACTCCCCAGAGGATGACTCATCACAGGAACAGCCTCCTGGAGAGGAGGACGGGTAAACTTGAAAAGCAGCTGTGAGGGGCCATGGTAACAGTCATCTGTCTTGAGAAGGTGAAGGAGCGAGTGGTGTCCAGAGACAGGGCTGGACCTGGTGACTCCTCAGGGTGTTCAGTGATAGGCAGAGTCACCCCCAAAGGCCTGATGCCAAGGCCTCTTCCAAACTCCATGCCTGACTAAAGTGCTTTTTCCCTGCCTGTTTCATCAGGTATGAAGAGGAACTCTCCCTGCGCCCCTGTGTCGAGAACGAGTTTGTTGCCTTGAAGAAGGTGAGGGAGGGCACTCCGGAGGAGAGACCCCAAGCTGGCCTGCCAGCCCTGGACCATGTCCAAATGTGTCTACAGCCCATTCAGCCCACTACAGGGTCCTCACCCTCAGACTCCTGGGCCGGCTCCCTCTCCCCTTCCCCCTTACAAAAAGGCAGGGATTGACCTGGCCTCCACCTCCCAACTCATGAGGACCAAAGCTGGGTAAAAATCCTGTCTCCCCCTGCCAGGGCTAATACAAATCAGAAGCAAGACAAAAGTTCTGATGCAAGCCCCCAAAGATGAAAACAATGGCGATGATTCTTTAGACAGGTAGCCTGGTATTTCCAGGCCCAAGCTCTGCAAAGTGAACTCTTGGAGCCATACCCAAGGCTCCTTTAAACCCCCACCCCCTTCAGTGCCCTCCCCATTAGGACAGCAGGCCTAGGCACAGGGTCCCAGGTCTGTGGGACCCCACTTTGGGTCCATCACTCCTCATATCCACATGGGCTCAGTGAGGAAAGGTGGGCCCCACACATGCACCTGTCACCAGCCTGCCTGGGAGGGGAGCCAGAAGGTGGAAGCTGTGGCCTTGTCCAGCCCCAGCCCAGGCATGGCTCTGTCCCTGCTCTGCTGCAGGAGGTGGACACAGCTTTTTTGATGAAGGCTGACCTGGAAACCAACGCAGAGGCTTTAGTCCAGGAGATCGATTTCCTGAAAGGCCTGTATGAGGAGGTACCAACTGCCCTTCCCTCCAAGTGGTCAGTCAAGGGCGAGTGCCCAGGGAGCAATGGGACTGGAGAGCATCTGCCCAGTGGGGATGACTCAGGGCAAGTATGTGGGGAGGTCAGCTCTGAAGAGGTGGCTCTCAGGCAGTGAGACTCCACAAGTCAAATCATCCACGTCTCCAGCTCATAGGCCCCTCTGAGAAAGTTTCCATAGAGCTCTGGGTAACTAGAGGGTGGGGACAGAGAACCAGTTGGTGACTGCAGTTGGAACAGCTATGGCAGATTTCTAACCAAATCTGCTGTGAGACGGTCAGATTGGTTCTCCTTACTTCTGCACCTCGGCCCTCGGGGAGCTCACACCTTCTTATGGGGGCCCTTTCCAGGAGATCTGCCTGCTCCAGTCCCAGATCTCAGAGACCTCGGTCATTGTGAAGATGGATAACAGCCGGGAGCTGGATGTAGACAGCATCATTGCTGAGATCAAGGCCCAGTATGACGACATCGCCAGCCGCAGCAAAGCTGAAGCGGAGGCCTGGTACCAGTGCCGGGTGAGGCCCTGGGATGGGAGCTGGGGGAACCCAGAAAGACGAGGGGGAGCCCCAGACTGGTCCCTCCCCAGGAAGTGGTGAGGAGCTAATGAGGGCCAGGACATACCACGGCAACCAGAACCCATGAACCCCAGCCCCTTTATCTCTGCCATGCCCCAGAGCACATGGCAGGGATCCCACAGACAGCTCAGGCCTGTCACCAGGGTGCTGGGGTGCCAGCTTTATTTATCTGCAGGCTCGCCGGAAATGCTTCTCTACCCAGCACTTAATAAATACTAATTGGTGATTATGGCAAAGAGGGCTCTGGGCTTTGAGGTGTGGGAGGAGGCTGGTGGCATAGGGTGGTTACTGATGGCAGGGCAGAAATGGTGATTAAGGTGGCCCCAGACTTGGTAATTAGGGCTTGCTGGGAGGGCAGGGGGAGCCTCTGAGAGCAATTCAATGTGACACATATTATCCCAGTCTTACTGTCCTGTGAAAGGCACCACCCATCCCTGCATTCATTCACAGGTTCACTCATTCATCATTGTTTATTGAGTACCCACTGCGTGCCAAGCACAGCTCTAGAAGGTGGGGATTCAGCAGGACACAGAACAGACACCTGTCCCTGCCTTCATGTTACTTTCCTCCCAGAGAAAAGACCAGACAAATCAGCACTGTGGATGTATGTTAGTTAGAGGGTGATGTGTGCTGTGGAGAAATAAGTCATGATGAACATAGGGAGTGCTGTAGGCATGCAGTTTTAAACACGTGGCCGGGAAGGATGGGCTCACCATACCAGAATATAAGACAGCATGAAGTGATTGCTAAGGGCAAGCAGCAGCTTATGGGAGTTTGATGACAAAAGTAACAAATTATGTCTGAAAAGGCAAAGGGATTGGATCTGCTTTTAAAGGACAAGTAAGATTTCAAGGAGCAGGGGAAGGGGATGGCAGGCTGCGGAGCAGCAGGAGCCTGGATGCTGAAGGATGAAAGACGGGTACCAGGTATGCGATGCGCTATGGAGTAGGTGGGGCTGAGAGGTAGGATGCAGCTGGGTCACAGCACTTCTGCAGAGCTGTGCTAAGTCTCTGGAGTTTTTCGTGAAGACAGTGGGTTCCACTGCTCAGGGAGTGTCCCAAGTGATACTCTGCCCATTATATGGACATCTATAGTGATCAGAAGTATCAAATGCTGGCCTGGAGCCAACTTCAGGTGACTCAGTCCATGGCCCCTCCCCAGGCAGATTTCACCCTGGCTGTTGCCTCCCCTGGTTGCCCCAGGCCACTCATCAGTCAAGTAGACTCAGAGAATATAACCATCTCATTTAACCATCCTTCTAAGTCAGAATCATGAAGAAAATTCTATTAATTAAGGATTATATTTAACTATGAGGATCAGAAATTTTAAAAACAAAAAATTCAGTCTTTACTTTTTTTGCAGCTTAAAGTACAAAAATTGGCTACCCAGGATGACACGGGGCTTCTATGCCATCAGGGACCCAGGCTCCTTCCAGCTTTCTATTCTGCCATCCTTAATGCGAGCTTCATCCTCATGGTTGCCTTGTGTCCCAAGACAGCTGTGATGCCTCCAATCTCAGATGTCATGTCGAACAGGAAGGAGAACAGGGAAAAGGCCAGCTGAGTTACTCCCACTTTAAAAAGAGCTTTCCCAACAGCCCTACCCGGCAATGGCCATAGATCTCACTGATTAGAGAAGTCTGAGAAATCTTTTCTTCTCTGTGCTCATTGTCACCCCATATAGAAGGAGGGTTCTGTTTTTTTGTTTTTGGGAGTTTTTTTGTTTGTTTTGAGACAGAGCCTCAAGTTGTCCCCCTGGGTAGAGTGCTATGGCATCACAGCTCACAGCAACCTCCAACTCCTGGGCTCAAGTAAGTCTCCTCCCTCAGCCTTCCAAGTAGCTGGGACCACAGGCGCCCACCACAACGCCCAGCTATTTTTTCGTTGCAGCCGTCATTGTTGTTTGGCAGACCTGGGCTGGATTCGAACCCACCACCTTAGGTGTACGTGGCTGGGGCCTTAGCCACTTGAGCCACAGGGTCTGAGCCAGGGTTCTGTTTTAAGAAGCAGAAGAGAGTGGATGTTTATTAGACAACTGTAGGCTTTCCCACAGTAAATAACAAAGGAGCCAAAGAGAATAATTATGAGCTTATCTCTTGTTTTGTATTTTCTATTCAAGACACTCCCATCCACTATCAGAAAATCTAAAGTTGGCTAATTTTAACAGATCTATTAATTAAATCTGTACATACTGTTCACAAACTGAATTCAGAATACAAAGGGTTTTTTTAAGCTAAGCCAAGGTAGGACATTACACTGCACTCTGGTTTTGATTGTTTTTAGGGAAAACATATAAAAGTCCTTATCCTGATAGGCAGATTGGTCATCTTAGGTGGGCCAGGCTGAGCACAGAAGCCCCTCCAAGGTCCAGAGAGATAGCCAAGAGGGAGAGAGAGCTCAGGAGATGTTTGGCTCTGGGGAAGAGAGAAGGGGCCAAATACAGAACAGCTAAACCGACAGGAGGGGATCTCAGTGCTTGGGGAGGAAGTCAAGGGCTGTGTGGTGAGATAGGAAGCAGGTGAGATAGGAGCAGCCTGTGTAAGGACCCCAAACTTGAACAGAAGTGGGAAGGAGTCGGTTGGGGAGCAGACGCAGAGTAGAAACCAGAGAGCACCCAAGCTAGACCTCATGGGAGCAGAGCCCCAGGACAGTGAGAAGGGGGCTAGAGATGCCCCCCAGGCCTTGAGCTCCGACCTCTCTGTCTTGACAGTATGAGGAGCTGAGACTGACAGCTGGGAACCACTGTGACAACCTCCGCAACCGCAGGAACGAGATTATGGAAATGAACAAGCTGATCCAGCGGCTGCAGCAGGAAATTGAGACTGTTAAAGCCCAGGTAATGGGGGGAAGGGGGAGGGGGGGTGCTCTGATCCTCTAATGCTCCCCAGGAGCTCTGCTGAGGAGGGACTAACAGACACTTAGTCTCCTGGCCCCTTGATGAAGAGGACGCAAGCTCTTTCTACAACAAAGCTGACCTTCAGCAGGAGGAGCAGCCTCAGGAAATGGCTGGTCCCCAGCAGAGGCCAGGTGACCACCTGTCAAAGGCAAAATGGGAGGAGTGTTTCAGTACGTGAGCGTATAGAAAAGACATTCTCCATGGTCCCCTCAAAGGCTTTACTACTATGATCCTGAAATGCAGGGTGACTCTGAGTTTCTCATAAAATCAGATCCGCCCTATTCTCCTAGGTTAGTGAAGACCAGCCAGGTGCTTAAAATCTATTAGCTCCAAAGAAATTGCTCCGCATGTCTAAGAGAAAAATCTCAGATCTCCTTAGGGCATTTTAACTAGAAAACCAGTCCAAATTTCCTAGAGGAACTAGATGCCATAAGCGAAGGGTGAAAATCACAGTGAATTTGAACCTGGCTGTACCCCTCACTGTGTTCATGCTGAGAGTCTATCTCAGAGTCCCAGGGCCCAGTGAAACCTTTCTGTACTCTCCCCCACAGCGCTGTAAGCTGGAGGGTGCCATAGCTGAGGCTGAGCAGCAGGGCGAGGCGGCCCTCAATGATGCCAAGTGCAAGCTGGCGGGGCTGGAGGAGGCCCTGCAGAAGGCCAAGCAGGACATGGCCTGCCTGCTCAAGGAGTACCAGGAGGTGATGAACTCCAAGCTGGGCCTGGACATCGAGATCGCCACCTACAGGCGCCTGCTGGAGGGCGAGGAGCATAGGTGAGCTGGGTGAGGGAAGGTCAGGTGAGGGTGGACGGGCACCAGGTGTGCAGGTCGCCAGGCCCATCCATCCCACTCATTACTGCCGCTACTATGACCCAGCTCTGCTGCTATGATCTGTCTGCAGTCGTCAAACCCCAAACAGCACACAGTCTGCGGGCCCTCGTCACTGAGGTGGTCCATGCAGAGGGCAGCCTAGTTCTCTCTGACTCCATTGCCTGTCTTTTCCCTCTTACCCCCAGGCTGTGCGAAGGCATCGGGCCGGTGAATATCTGTAAGTAGATGAGCCATGCCCCAAGGGCTCAGGGTCCTCGGGGTTCACAACCCCAACACAGACAGCCCATACCACCCCTCCCAGACCTCTGAGGAAGAGCTCTGTCTGCCATGAGCTCTGGGCTGATGGTGAAGCTTTCCCACCACCTGTATCTTTTTGGAACTGGGAGCAGATCCAACTGCTTCTGAGGGGTCTCAGGGCTTCAGGGCCCCGAAGTCACAAAGAGTGGTACTAACAGGAAGGCACTTTTCTAGAAGAAGAGGATTTGAAACAGACTCAGGAAGGAGGGCTGAGATAAGCAGAAACAGAGAGGGCAAAGCAGACTGCAGGCCTGGCTTTGCCAAGGTTCTGGGGAAAGAGGAGAGGCACACAGGGGCTTGTGAGTGCTTCATGTGGCCAGCAGGGAAGACATGGAAGTTGGGAGCTGGAATGGGGGTGTCCTTGGAGCTGAATGGCAGCAGGTGGGAGGAATGGCCTGGCTGAGACCTGTCAGACAATTGCCTTAGAGTGGTGCAGTGTAGGGCCTGAGCACCCCTTTCTGTTCCCACAGCTGTGAGCAGTTCCAAAGGCGCTGTCCTGTACGAGCCCTGTGCGGTCAGCACACCCATCCTAAGGACTGAATACTGCCCAGGGGGCACCAGCATCCTCAGAAGCAGTGGGGGCTGCAGTGTCGCCGGCACGGGTGAACTCTACATTCCCTGTGAGCCCCAGGGGCTCCTGGGCTGTGGGGGTGGGCGGGGCTCCAGCTCAAAGGCCGGGGCTGGGAGCAGCCCCTCTGGCCACAAGTGTTGACACCACACACCCAGAGGCTGGAAACCCAGGGACAGGGCCCCCAGCCCTTGGCCCTGGATGTCACACCCCACCAGGGCTAAAGACACGGATATTCCAAAGCCCCACGTTCCTGCTTCCACTCCAGATTCCCCTCAGGTGGGAGCTGAGTGCCCCTTAGCCCCTCCTTATCTTCCAGCCACCTTTCACAGAGTCCGGGTAAGGCCATGGGGATAGAGGTGGAGGGCAGAGAAAGAGAGTATGTAGCACCAGGCCCTAGTGTGGCCACAAGAATAGCAGTGGCCAGAGGGCATCACAGCTATCCCATGGAAGTTTCCCCTCAAAGCAAGCTCCACTCCCCTGTCCTAGGCTCCCCACCTCCCTTACATCAAGCTCTTACGCACCTGAGAAAAGTGAAGGTCTTTTAACACCACCTAAAACCTGCACTACTGTAAACCCCGGGTGGAGCCACCACAAATCCCATTCTGAATTCCAAAGGACCAGTCAGGACCTGCCGGTGTCCTCTCAAGTATACAGAATCAAGGTGGTCTTTAGGCAGGAGATTTACTTGAAAGTAAGTCCTTCCTGAGCTCACACTGGCAGGTGATGGCAGGGAAATGCCTAGAACAAAGGGCAGGGGACACGGAGTGTTTACTAGACAATCAAGAACTGACATCATTTGCTCAATGAAACAAAGCCCCCCCTGTTCTGTACATAGCTGCCAGGTTCCCACGCCCTCTCCCTTTCCTTCCTGTTGCTTTGGGTCTGATCTGAATGTGGGTCCGGGCTGCAGTGATGTGGTTGCCCAAGCCGACTAGGAGGCTCTGGTTCAGGGGTCAGGAGAAGGCAGAGGAGGCACTGGGCTGACCCCACCTCCCAGGAGCCCCTCCTGCCCAGTCAGGCCCACCTGGGGGATCCAAGGCCTCTGCTGTGTGTTCCTGGGCTAGTCTGTTCCCAATAAACTGGCTCTGTTCCTAGACTGCAGCATCGGGATTATTCACCCTGCTGTATGGGGTGCGGTAAGGCTGAGGGGAACCCATGAGCAGCCACTGGGGACTGGAGCTTTGGGAGTGGAAAGGAAAACTACATGTAAATGATTTGTAAGTGGCCTGTGGAATAAATCTGGCTCTATACAAATTGCACTTAAAACCGGCACATCACACCCTATGGCTTACAAGTCACTTGCCATGCTGAAAACTACAGGCCTTCTGCACAGGGCCTCCTCCCTACACTCACGGTGAGTGGCCTGCTGCAAGTGTCCGCAGGAAGCTCCGCAGGGTCCTCTGTCATGTCTGTACTCAGAGCCCGAACCCTGGGCTCTGCTCCTATTCTGAACCACAGAGCCCAGTTGCAAGCACCCACCCACTACACAAGTCCATTCACATGAAAGTCCAGAATGGGGAATGATGGGGACAGAAAGCAGCCAGGGGGTTGCCTAGGGCTGGAGGGAGGGGGAGACAGAGGTTAGTGAGTTAATAGCTATCAGTTTCCTTTCGAGGTGATGAATGGCTAAACTCGACTGTGGCAATGGTTGCACATGCTCAAAGCCATTGAATCTTATATATATTTTTTGAATCTTATATTTTAAATGAGTGGACTGTACAGTGATACTTCTATCTCAATAGGGCCATTTTTAAAAAATAGGGCCCTGGCCCCACACCTCACAGGGCTCACAGCCCAACAGGATGTACAGACCTTGAGCATGAAGTTACATCTGTGCATACTGCTGTGAGGTGCAGAGCACAGGGCCGTGGAGGATACTGAAGGTCCCCCGCACTCATGGACTCCAAAAGCTTCCTTAAGGATCGGCCAGCCCTGAGGAGTCAGAAGCTGTGGGCAGGGCACACAGCCTGTGCCTGGGTCCCAACAGGGTCTGCGATTAGGGAAGGACACATCAGGGAAGGATAGAAGGGGACACCGGAGCCTGAGAGCCTCGGCTCCCACTTCAAGCCTCCTCGTTCTGGCCTGGCCCTAAAACCAGCTCAGCTCCCTGCTGATGAGCTCTGGAAACTACAGGGATGTGCTGTCCCAGAGTCAACAAAACTGAGATTCCAAGGAGACTGCCCACCTCTATCCCCACCTGAGGCAGAAAACGCCCCCTCACTGTGGTGGCTGAAGTCACAATAAAGGAGGAGGGGGCGGGAGGATCCCTGACCCTGCTGTGAGTGGGGGGCTCCAGGCCCGGGACTCAGGTTCCAGAATACCCGGGCCCTGGAGGAGAGTCTCCTGGGCAGGGGAGGGTCTGAAGCCATCTGTCCTTCCTCACTGCTCATCCCAGTGGTGGCCCCAGCTCAGTCCTGGGCATGAGCACAGAGTCCGGGCACGCCCTTGCAGAACATCCACCAGGCACTCCCCCCCAGGGCCTTCTCCCTTCCTCCCCATGGAAGGAGATAACTCAAGGCAGGCTGGACAAGAGGGACAAAAGTGCCTCCTGGTGGCTGTGGGGCCATCCACGTTCCATTCAAATCTGTAAACGCCCGGGAGCATCTTCTCTGAACCAGCCCTGGGCTGGGTGCTGAGACACGGGAGGAGCAGGCCCGGGCCCCTGCCCTGGGTAGGAGAGCAAACTGTCTGCAGGAAGCCAGAGCTCTACTGCATGTGACTCAGCCTGGAGACTCCTAATTCCAGCCCCTGTAGAGTGCCCCAGTGAGGCCTGAAGAAGAAACCACCCAGGAGGCATAAAGAGGATGGACAGAGCTCCGTGTCTGCGTCCGTCTCCACAGAGGTCTCCCACTTCCCATCCCTGTCCCTCCTGCTGCTCTCAGGTGCTCACTGTCTGGTGTGGCCCAGGTCCACTCTCTACTGCCACTCTCCATTGAGACCACCAAGTACCCAGAAAGAATCCCGGCAGGGGCTTGGATTGGGGAATGGCTTTGGAGATGGCACCACGAGCAGAGGAGGGGTAGCTTGGGATCACTGCTCCTGGTAGAAGGAAGAGGGCTGTCCCTGCCATCCTGGCCCTAAATGCAATGTCAGGCATCATCAGCTCCCCAAAAAGGTTGTTTGCAGCAGACTGAGCTAGACATCTACCAGGAGCAACACTTTCACTCTGGACAGGTGACAGCTGTATGGGCAAAGTAAGGCATTTGGATTAAACCTGAAAAAGTCACTATTCCTATAATGGTGGGGTGGGAGGGATACCAAACAGGAAGGGGGTGCTTTATCTCTCTGGGGAGGTGCTAAATTCCCTCTAAGCGTTCATTAGTATGAAATACTGGCAAGGATGGACCTAGCCTCCTCCACCCTGTCCCGCCTCTGGGGGACTTCCAAGCTTCCTTTCCCACGGGCAAGTCTCAGCAGGACGGCCTCCCCAGCCTCTCTCAGCACAGACTCGTCCTGGGCAAAACAGAAGCTCTCTAAAGCTTCTCGGCATCTGGGTGTCCCCATCACCCCCACCCACAGATAGCATCGGGATGAGCCAGCAGCCAGGGGACCCGGCTACACAGGGACCTGGGTGAGGGGCTGGGGCCAGGCTCAGCTAGTGCATTCTGGGATTACATTTAGGCTGTCTGACAACAGCAGCAAAACTGTCACAGCAGCAAAACCTCCAGCCCAGAGCTGCCAGGGAACTCCTCCCCCTCTCCACCTGCCACCCCCTAAAATGGCTGAGTTGGTTATACCTTGTCTGACGAAAACAATGCCTCAGACCTGTAAACTGCTGACAGTGACAGCTTACCCCAGCCCAGGGGTTCTGCTTGACTGGTTCTAATTACCCCCACAGCCCCATCAGGGCTGAGGAAGTGGAACGTGGGACAGCCCAGGAATGGCTAATGGAGTCTAAATGCCTCAGCCCTGGAGCGGGAAGCAGGTGGGGACTGGACAGGAACAGGGAGGATCCTTCAGAAGTGAAGGGAGGATTGTGCAAAAGCGAGAGGAAAGGGGAGGAAGGGAAGGGGGCAGGAGAGGAGTGGAGGGAGAAAGAGAGCAAGGAAGTGGGGAGCAGTAAGAGCTGCGGGCGCTACACGGCACACATCCCAGGCAAGTTCACGTTCAGTCCTCACACTACCATGGACCAGGATGCTCCACATCGAATACCCATAAGCTAAGGGTTCCTGAAGGCCCCTAATATGCATGTCGGTGACTACTGATACGGCTTAGAATGGCCAGTGCCTGGCGAGAGTAAATAGCAGGCCAACTTCTGGGTGAATGTGTCATTGTTTTTAAGTTCTCTTCAGATAGGTCCCCCTTGCTGCCTTGCACCTGGAACAGACCTTGCTACCACCTGCCCTTGGTACATTACTGCCCAAGATCACCCTGCTGCTTGGTGGCAAAATTGGGATTATACTCAGGTCCGTCTGACTCAAGATCAGGATCAAGTCTTCCGTCCTCACCGGTGGTTTCCAGGCCATTGCTCCTCTCCCATCCCCTTTCACCTCCACAGGGCATCCTCTGGGCCCCTTCCTGATCTACTGGAACCCCTTACCTGACCTCAGAGGAGTGGGACACCCTTTCCTTCCAGCAGCCTGACCCAGACCCCCTGGAGGCCAGAGCTGCAGGGCAGACGGGACAGGTGCTCCCTGAGCTCTCAAGTCTCTTTACCACCCAGGCCGTCCTCTCCGGGGCGTTCCTATCCATGTGGGAGACTGGAATTTCCTTTTCCTGAAATTTCTGCAAAATCAAATGCCTGAATTCCTCTTCTTCATACTCCCTGCTCCCCCCTTTTTTCCTCCCCCTCCCCGCCCCACAGTGTGTCCATTCATTCAACAAAACTCTACAGAAGAACAAAATGCACAGCCACGCTTGCTTCCATGGTTTACGCTCCAGCCGGGGGAGTTAAGCCACAATAGGCAAATCCCCACAGTAGAGGACCTTGGGTGGTGATAACATGCTAAGGAGAGAAGGAAGCAGGGCAGGGGGACAGGGAGGACATGGGACAGGGCTTCAATAGGGGGTAAGAAGGTGAGTATGCGCAAAGCCCCGGAGGGTTTGAGGGACTTGGCCACATAGCTGTTCCAGGAAAAAAGTTCCAGCAGAGGGAATAGCGAGCAAGTAAGAGTCTGAACCAGAAGTCTTCCTGCCTGTTTCGTGGATAGCCAGGAGGCCTGAGCGGCTAGAGAGGATCAACCGTCAGGAATGAGGTCGGGGAAGGGAGAGGGGCATTGTGCAGCCTCTTTCAGGGCAGGAACCCCGAGTAGACGGGAAGCCATGGAGGGTTTGGGCCATGGAAATGATATGATCTAGCGTGGCTTTTTTCTTTCTTTCTTTTTTTTTTTTTTAGAGACAGAGTCTCACTTTATCGCCCTCAGTAGAGTGCTGTGGCGTCACAGCTCACAGCAACCTTCAACTCCTGGGCTTAGGAGATTCTCTTGCCTCAGCCTCCTACGTAGCTGGGACTACAGGTGCCCACCACAGTGCCGGCTATTGTTTTGTTGCATTTTGGCCGGGGCTGGGTTTGAACCTGCCACCCTCAGTATGTGGGGCCGGCGCCCTACTCACTCAGCCACAGGCACGGTCCAATCTAGCATGGTTTTAAAGGATCACTCTGGCTACGGAGCTAACAAAAGTCTAAAGGGGCAGAGAGGAAGCTGGAAGAACATTTGGGAGGACAGATAAACAGATCCTGTGAGAAGCAATGGGCTTGGGCCATCGCGGGGACAGTGGGGTGCGGAGAAGCAGCAGCTGGTTGTGTCATGAGGGGAAGATTTGCCAGTGGATTGAGTATGGTTACAGACAAAAAGAAGAAAAAAAGATGAACCCAGGATTTTGGGCCTGAACTACTGCAGGGATAGTGAAGTTGGCAGGTGGAACGTATTTAGCAGGAACAATTGGGAAAACAGTTTGGATATAGTCAGCCCCCTGTACCTGCAGGTCCTGTGTCTGTGGACTCAACAGCAGCCATAGACAAACAATATTTTTTTAACTGTGTCTGTGCTGAACACATTCGTACTTTTTTCCTATAATTATTCCCTGGACAATGCACTATTAGAACTATTTACATAGCTTTTCCATTGCATTAGGTATTACAAGTATTTAGACATGATTTAAAGTCCACAGGAGGATGTGTATATGTTATGTGAAAATCCCATGCCATTATATGTCAGGGACTTGAGCATCAGTGGATTTTGGTATCTGTGGGGGTCCTGGAACCTATTCCCTTTGGATACCAAGAGACAACTCTATTAAGTGTGAGATGCCTAACTCATATCCAAATATAGATATCTATTAAAATATACGTGTGGAATGCAGGAGGGGAGTCTGGGGTGCAGATGAGCACAGGCAGTCACTAATGATAGTATTTAAAGCCATGAGTCTGTATGATATCACCAAGGGAATATGTCTAGGATGAAAATGGGTGCCAGGGTTGAGCCTGGAGACTCTGCGGTGTCTAGAAGTTGGGGATATGAGCTGGGACTAACTAGCTAAGAAGAATAAAAGAGTGGCAAGAAATCAGGAGAGTACAGTATCTGATTCAAAAGAAAAAAATCAAAAGACAAAAGTGTTTCAAGGAAAAGAAAGTGGCCAGCTAGGCCAAGTACTGATAAGTCACGTGAAATGAGCGCTGAAAACACCACTGAGTTTAACACGGAGGCCACTGGTAACAAGAAGGATGATATTCTCTTGTTATTATCCTTCTGCTTCTTCGCCCTTCAGACACAGTTTGATAGCTGGAAATAGAAAATAGTGCACAGATTTCCAGAGCTTGTATACTTTGGGTCAAAAGCTCTCATCTCCTGCTAGGTAGAATCCAAACATCCCAGAGAATCCCAAGCGTCCAGTCAAACAGTGTGTCCCCAGGCACAGGACACGCTAGAATAGAAAAGGCAAACACCAGCATGTCTCTGAGCCCTAAAATAGTTGCAATATTGATAATAATGATAACAATGTCTAGTTGATGAGAACTTTCCATTTTCTATCCATATGCTTATTGCTTTGTGTCCCTGCATCCTAACCAAAGAGGCACCCATAATTCACAGAACCTGAATGAATAACACCAAAAAACCAGCCCCATGCTGTATTTGGGGGGCTTAAAATCATTAGATTAGCTTTCTACACACCTTGGCCTCAAATCATGTCACAAAAGTATTGACTGGTGAAGTCCTCAAGGCAAATCTTCCCTTACTACCATGGGAGATAGAGGACATCTTTTCTAAGTCTGTACCTTTAACAACAAACACACTGCTTGGTAGAGAGTAGGTACCCAGTAATCGGTGAATGAATGAATGAATGAATGAACAAGTGAGTGAATGAATGTCCTCTAAGTATCTCAAATCTGAGATGTATCTATCTACAGAGATGTAATAAACTATATTCTCTCCATACCATTATTTACTTGGAGCTATGCAGACCCTGTCTCTCTGTTGTATACCCGCCATCTCTGCCATCTGTTTAGGGGGCGATATCTTCACAGACAGAGGCATCCCCTGTGAGCTGCCTGCTAGCACTGTTACCATCCTAACTTTCTGGTGGTTAGCCACACTTACAGTGAAAAAGCCTATTGCATTTATGACCAAAGCAAATTAATGCCCTATTTTGACAATTGTGGTAGACTTATAGAGGAAAATAGGACTATAATGTTTATGTATTTATGTGTTTTTAATGTTTATGCACTTGATGTTCTAACCCTCACCCTGATGAGACTAGGTGTGTCTGTGTTAGCCCGTTGTCAGGGAGGTTACAGGCATGAAGAGTTTCTGCTAACTACCCAAGCTCATAAATGCCTGAAAATGGCTTTTTCTTATTTTTATGGGGCCAAACCTCAGATTTCCACACACATAAAAGGGGTGAGAAGGATCCACTGGCTTCAGAGGGACTCCCAGCTCCAGCTTGCCCACTCTACACGTGCCTCTTTGCTCCCACCCAGGAAGCCACCATGTCTTGCCGCTCCTACCGAGTCACTTCTGGTCACCGGATGGCCAACTTCAGCTCTTGCTCAGCTGGGTCACCCCAGAACCACTTCCGGGCTGGCTCTGTCTCCTGCAGGAGTGGGTCTGGATTTCGGAGCCTTGGCAGCTTTGGTGGCTTTGGGAGTCGGAGCGTTGTCAACTTTGGATCATACTCACCCCGGATGGCAGCTATAGGCCCTTGTCCCGTCCGCTGTGGAGCTGGCTTTGGTGCTGGCAGTGGGATGGCCTTGGGCTTTGGTGGTGGGAGTGGTGTTGGTCTAGGCTTTAGGGCCAGCAGTGGTGTTGGTTTGGCATGTGGAGCCGGCAGTGGCCTTGGCTATGGCTTCGGCGGCCCTGGTTTTGGCTACAGACTCGGAGGAAGTGGAGTCCCAGCAGCTCCATCTATCACAGCTGTGACTGTCAACCAAAGCCTGCTGACCCCTCTCAACCTGGAGATTGATCCCAATGCCCAGAGAGTGAAGAAGGATGAGAAGGAGCAAATCAAGACCCTCAACAACAAGTTCGCCTCCTTCATTGACAAGGTACCTGTGATAGCTGAATCTCTGAGTGTAGGATGAGAAATGAAAAAAATGTATAGGGGTGCTCTTTTCCTTAAAAAGAGCCAGCTAGGCTCTGGGGCATTGGCCTTGACCCCAGGTCCTTGAGATGTCTACCAAAGGCATTGCGGTATGATTTCTAGGTTGCTTTGCTGCACAGCGAGGACAAGCCAGAGGAGTGTGCGTGGTGGGACAGAGTAAGGCAGTGGCTATGTCTTCTGAAGGAAAGAAGAACATCCTGCCGAGTCAGAGGGCAACTGGGAAAGCTAAGGTCTACCATCCGGGCACTTAGAAGTAGCTCCCGAACAGGCTGGAAACATCAGGATTTCAGCCGGGTGTTGGCTAGCATGAGTCTAAAAGGTTTTATCCTTCGAGGTCCATGCACTCTTTATGAGGTTCTCATAGGTTCTGAGGCCAGTAGCCTCACATGCTTAGGCTTAGGAAAGTGGAAGACAGAGTTGGGTGATTTTTATACAAAAAATAAGGAATCATACCACAACACAGAGTTTCATGATTCTGCTAAGTTGGCTGGATTGGGGGAAATTGCAGCCACTAGACTTTGGCTGATGCAGGAAAGCAGCGACGTGGGTTGCCCAGAAGAACTGACAAACTGTGAACCCTGTCTATGTGAGTTGGGGTGCTATGGTTGTGTCTCAGAACAGAACACAATCTTTGTCACCTTCAGTTTCTTCATCTCTAATATGAGGGGTTGGAGCAAAGGATCTTTAAGTTCTCTTCCGGCTCTACACATCTCTGCCTATGGGATATCTGAGATGTTGGGTATTGTAATCTGAAAAGTGCCCCTTCCTTGCACCAAACCTCACGCTGAATGTCCTTTATTCTGCTCCTCACTCTCTGCCAGGGATGCAGGAAACCCCAGTGTAAGCAGAATCAATCTTTCCAGCTTCCCATTGACCTGTTATATACCTGCCTTTGATGGTAGACACACTTCCTTAAAGTGCTGAGGTTTAAAAGTCTCTATTGGTAGCTGAGCATGGGGAGGGAGCTACAGACCTGCCCTTCCAGCTTCTGCTGAGTGAGAGGTGGGATGACAGTCAACAGAGGAGAAAACACTGGGACATGTGGCTGAGCAGCTGGCCGTCTGAGCAGCTGTTGAATGGAGGTCCCCGTCAAGGACTCTAAATGCCATTCCCTTGCCCCTGTGCCCTTAGGTGCGGTTCTTGGAGCAGCAGAATAAGCTCTTAGAGACCAAGTGGAGCTTCCTCCAAGAGCAGAAATGTGTCAGGAGCAACTTGGAGCCCATCTTTGAGAACTATATTACCAACCTGCGGAGGCAGCTGGAGACACTGGTCAGCGACCAGGCCCGGCTCCAGGCCGAGAGCAACCAGATGCAGGATGTCCTAGAAGGCTTCAAGAAGAAGTGAGTGACATCTGGGCTGCACAGGCCAAGGACAGGCATGGGCTGGCCCCCAAATCATCAGCCATGCTCAAGAGAGATCAGCTGAAGGATCAGGGTTGAATGTTGGTTACAACACTCATCTTGGGGACAGAGGTGGGGGCAGTGATACATTGAGGAGGGAAGGAGACCCCCCTGAGGAAAAAAGACCACTCTAGTTTTGAAAATAGTGCCCAAGTTCAGCATTGAGTCAGGTCCTACTTCTTCCATGGTCAAGTGCAATGACCCTAAGTTGCTTCTATCAGAGAAACATAGCAAGGGACCTGATTTTCAGATCTCAAATCCAAGTTGAGAAAGCAAAGGGGATATGGAGAAACTGAGGGGTATTAATTCATTAAACACTCTTAAAGATGGCACAGAGAAGATGATGGTGTGGGGGTGGCAGCAGGGAACTCCTATCCTGGATGAAACCAAGAAGTCTTAAGAGGTTCATTGGGGAATTGGCATAATTGCTCTCAGTTCAGAGTGAGAACTCACCCTCTTAATCTTCATCATGCAGGTATGAAGAGGAGGTGGGCCTCCGGGCCAATGCTGAGAATGAGTTTGTGACTCTGAAGAAGGTAAGAGGAGCAACAGGCCAGGCAAACTTTTCCTCCAGACACGCAAGTGTTCTCAGACCCCCTAGGAATCTACCCAGGCAGGCCCGTGGAGTCTCTGATTCACACAGAGACAGTGGGAGACCTGAGATCATAAGAGGCTCCCTATGAAATTCCAAGCTGGCCTCACATTATTTAGGATTAGGTCATGTGAGAGCAGAGGTGTGAGAAGATGTCCCAAGTGTCTTGGATTATCTAGATTTTCCCTTTCTTTAAACGACCATCACAAAATGTCTGGCGGCCACAGGGGTAGTTTTCACATTGTAGCAGGGAGGAGGGCAGTCATGGCTAAGCTTCACTGCACCCAGGGGCCATTGTCACTAAGCTCATTGCACCCACGGGCTTTCCTTCACTGCCTGTGGCCAGCCTGTGGGAACTGGCCCAACCTCCTCCCAGCTCCTGTCGAGGCAGGAAGGTCAAACAGAACACAGGTAATGAGCATTTTATTCTCTCTTCTGTGCAGGATGTGGATGCAGCTTTCTTGAATAAGTCTGATCTAGAGGCCAATGCGGATACCCTATGTCAGGAAATTGACTTCCTGAAAGCCCTGTACATGGAGGTGAGGGCCCGTCTTCTCTAAGGGGTCCAAGGAGACCAGTGCTTGGCCTGGACCCCTGAGGGCATGGTCTAAGCTAGCATATCCTCAACACGTGGCAGCACAGCCTTCCCCCCCATGCCCTATGTGCTCATGTGCCTGCGAGCAGAGGAGGCACACTGGGGAGCCCGCCTCAAGTCCAGAAATAAACTCCTTGGATCTATGATCCAAATCCTTACTGACCAGTCTAAAGTCTGGGGTCTGGAATGTCACTTCCTATCTGCTGACCCCAGGACTCTGGAAAATTGATTTGCCAAGAGCAGTAAGGAAAAATGTGTTTGACCTAATTAGCCAAACCAGGGTGCTACCTTTTGCTTCATAAGCGATCTGGTCTGGCATAGATCTGGCCAGAATTGAATTTCTAGGTCTGAGTGAAAAGGCTGAGGAAATCCTCCAGAGCCTTAGCCTTGCAGGTCATTTCCAAGCCCTCTGGTTCCTTTAAGGACTTGAGATATAGGGATTCCTACGCCACCATGCTCTAAAATATTGTCAGTTTTCAATGCCCATGACCAGCACAACCACTTTGTGGATCATCCAAAGAAAAGTTTAAGCCCTAATATGGGCCCCACAAGCCTCCACCAAGTTCCTAGGCCCCCATGGTTTTAATACTCCCCTGAGCAAAGTAGTATGTTAAAGGGGTAGCTTCAAGTATATAACAAGAGCTCTAAAGTTAGACCGAAACTTTTCTCAGATATGTCTTTTTTTTTTTTTTGCAGTTTTTGGCCGGGGCTGGGTTTGAACCCGCCACCTCTGGCATATGGGGCCCGCGCTCTACTCCTTTTGAGCTACAGGCGCCGCCCAGTCATGTCTTTCACTTTGCCTTTAATGCGGATGGTCTAGCTTTACTCTGAACCAATGCCCTCTGCCCTGACACCATATCCTGGGGCCCTATGGCAGAGTCCTACCCACTGAATGGGACTCGGAGCCCACTTGTCTTGCTGACTCTCCAACACAGGAAATCCAGTTGCTGCAGTCACATATCTCAGAAACATCAGTCATTGTGAAGATGGACAACAGCAGGGACCTGAATCTTGATGGAATCATCGCTGAAGTCAAGGCCCAGTATGAAGAGGTGGCCAGGCGCAGCCGGGCTGATGCTGAGGCCTGGTACCAGACCAAGGTGGGTGGGTGGGGGAGGCTGGGAAAGGGGTGTGGGCAGCTCTGGGGGCAAGACTCATATACAACAGAGAGGGCCCAGTGGAGGGCTGGGTTCTTGACCTGACCTTCAGACCCTCAAAATGTCCTCTGCACCCAGTATGAAGAGATGCGAGTGACAGCTGGCCAGCACTGTGACAACCTGCGTAACACACGGGACGAGATCAATGAGCTGACCCGCCTGATCCAGAGGCTGAAGGCAGAGATCGAGCATGCCAAGGCTCAGGTGGGCAAAGGAAATGAGAGAAAGCTCCGGAGGGAGAAGAGGCAGGGCCCCACGCCTCAGGGCCCAAGTTGGATGAGGGGAGGGAGATCACCAAGACTCAGGCAGAGGAATGGAGAAATTAGGCCTGGAAGGCTTCCTGGAGGAGGAAAATATGGAAGGGAGAGAGACTTTCCATACAGAAGAAAAGGCTGGGATAGACCCAAACAGGGAAGTAAGGCAGAAAGATTGGGTTCACTCCCTGGACCTCATGGGCCTGGGGCAGCAGAAATCTGAAAGGTCGAAGTCAGTGGGGTGGAAACTGAAATAAAGCAATGCTCCAGCCCCTGGGGACATCAACTGCAGGACCACCAGTCCCATGGGGTCCATCCCTGGCTTGGAACTAGACTATATTTCCACCGAGAGGGGCAGTGTTTCTAACCCCACCTGGGGATACCTTGGCCCTGCCAAAGCCCCCTCCTGCCAACTGCCCTCCCTGCAGCGTGCCAAACTGGAAGCTGCGGTGGCCGAGGCCGAGCAGCAGGGAGAGGCAGCCCTCAGTGATGCCAAGTGCAAGCTGGCAGATCTGGAAGGTGCCTTGCAGAAGGCCAAGCAGGACATGGCCAGGCAGCTGCGCGAGTACCAGGAGCTGATGAACGCCAAGCTGGGCCTGGACATCGAGATCGCCACCTACAGGCGCCTGCTGGAGGGCGAGGAAATCCGGTGAGCAGGCGCAGGGCCTCAGGAGGGCGGGTGTGGAGTCAGACTCTGCAGGGGAGGGGACTAGGTGAAGAATTTGCAGAAATGAGCAATTTCTAGGGGTGCCCATGTTTTTTCTGCAAACAGTAGTTGAGGGTGTCCTTGCCACACAAGTTTGTAGACAAGTTGCCCCAGAATCATTGGATGTTTGGCTTGGTTGGTTAGTTTGCTAAAATCAATAAAAATAATACATTTCCTCAAATATTTTAATTTAATGGTTTTAGGGAAGGGTCTATGAATATGGAGTTTTTCAAAGTTCCCTCAAAGTGTGGGAACTTCAAGGAGTGAGAACCACTGGTCCACCGGTCCACTCAGACAAGAAAACCCTTTTTATAGCACGGAGGTTTGGGGGGAACAACAATGCCTGTGAAATGATTTGTTTCTTTCCCTCTCCAGGATCTGTGAAGGCGTTGGACCAGTAAACATATGTAAGAAACTAAAGTCTCCTGCTTTTCACACACTTCTCTCTCCTTCAAACTTCCTTTAAACTCAGGCCCCTTGTGGACTCAGGAGGCTCCCGGGATAGCCAGTCTGGCCATGGCAGTCAGGGGAGCTGGGACTCGAGACAGAGAGTACTTCCTGAGCAGAGATGGCAAGTGGCAAAAGATTCTGCTAGGAGGAGGGGACAGAAAAGAGTGTGCCCTCTGCAGATAGGGCCATCTAAGCAAGGTTTAGTTAGATTGGACCCCAGGGGCGTGGCAGTGTGCCCAATGGGCAACTGAGGGCCACAGAGCAGAGACACCAGAAGGTCGGGAGAGAAGTAACAAGGGACTAGTGTCAGAAGGGTTTCTCGTGCTCCAGGCTCCAGGAAATGTGGGGGCCCCTGTAGAGGCATAATGTAATTGGAAGAGCCCCATGGCTTTCTGGGGGCTGCTGAGAAGCAGCTCGCTGCCAGCCTCACACCACCTAGCCTGACCAGGTAGGCAGACATCTGGGGAATTGGTTGAATGCTTCCATTGTAATTTGTATGTTTGATTTTCATGTAGTCAGTCTTTGAGCCACCCAGACAAGTGAAGGGAAAAGTGGATATTGACAGTGTAGACCCCAGGACCACTTCCCAGATGCCACAGCCCTGCCTCTCCTGGGGCCTTACTGGGTGCCAGTCTCTCCGGGTGCAGCCCAGGGGGAGCACTGACACACACACCCCCGAGACCCTGCAGTCCACAGCTTCCTGACACTTTCCTCCTTCCTCCCCACAGCCGTGAGCAGCTCCCGAGGTGGCCTGGTGTGCGGGCCTGAGACCCTGGTCACTGGCTCCTCCCTCTCCCGCTCTGGAGCCACCTTCTCCAGCAGCAGCAACGTCTGCACCACCGGCAGGGTCGTGACTTCTTGTGGCTCAAGCCTGGGTGGGGCCCGGGCCACCCTGGCTGGAGGGGACCTGCTAAGCACCGGCACCAAGGGCGAGGTTTGTGTCCCCAGCGTCTCCTGCCCCCTGCCCACAGAGGGTGGCTTCAGCAGCTGCAGTGGAGGCCGCAGCAACGTCCGTTTCTCATCCACCACCACTTCCCGCCGGACCAAGTACTGAGAGCCCAGCCCCAGACCAGCCGCTGCCAGAGAAGAACCAACCCAATGCCTGCTGCCTCCCGGACTCTGGGCCTGAGGGGCCTCCAGCTCCCCTCCTGCCAAGATGCCACCCCTTGGCTCTCCCCGGCTGCTCCCCCTGGCCCCGGGCTCCTGGAGGACCTTTTTACCATGTGGGTGCTCCATCTGCAGCCCCAGCCAGGCCAGCATCTCCCTGACTCCCAATTCCCTTCCTTTGCATCACTCCTCACCATCCAGCAACAGCCTTGAAAATGCAGATTTAATACAACTACAAAAATCCGTGTGCCTGAGGAGAAAAGGAACAGTTCAAAGTCCAAAAGAATGTGTTCGGGCACCATCCCCTGGGTGGCTTGGCCCAGTTTGGAGAATGGAGAGTTAGCTGTCCACACTGGTGGCGTCCTTAGCTCGCCGTCCTTGGCTTCCTCCTCTTCCTTTCCCTGGCAGGAGAAGGTTCTTTTCTTCTCTTTCTGTCCCAGAGGATCTGTACTCCTTGGCAGCCCAGGGATCCTAAAGTCCCCAGAGGTGGTTCTTCTGCCTTTGTCACAGGCCCTGGCTGTTTCTCTTCCTGGGTTGTCGGTTTAGCTCTGGCATGTGAGTCCACGAGATGGTGGAGGTGAGATGGAGAGGTGGGCCCTGCAACACTGCCGGTGCCCCTGCCCTGCTGGTGGCATGAAGCCCAGCCCTGTCTGCTGTAGGGTTTGTGTCGGGAAGCCCTGAGGGGCCTGGGAGTGGGGTGGGATGGGGTGTCTGTCTGTACTGCTCTTTGTGTTCTTGGGTTTTCAATAAACTTGCCAAGCAAACTTCATGAGGACTCTGCCTCTCACTGGATCCCACGGGGGACTGGGGGAGTTTGCCCCCTAGACTGCACCAGCTTACCAGCTCATGGGCCCACCCTGCTGAGGACTTGTCAAGGGCGAAGACTAGTGGCCCCAGTACAGGGAGGCACTGAGGAAAGAGGGCCCGGGCCCTTCCCTTGGAGGGGTTCACAGTTCTGCAAGGCAGAGGAGACATAGCAAAGGCTTTGGAAACAAGTGCCAAGAAGCCCATTCCTCTCTAGGCATCACCTTGCACTTCAGAGGTGCCCTCTTGCTGACTAAGTGAACCCTCTGTCAATTCCCCAACTCCACTCCATCTCCAGATCCTCTGGGATCACTGCAGGGATCCCCTGGTCTTTCCGTCCTCACTCTTGTTTTTATCCAACTCACTCATCACGATGCTGCCACAGAGGGCTTTCTCACACGGAAAACTGATCAAGACGCTCCCCTGTTTGTAGCCCTCAGTGGCTCCACATTGACTTCCAGAAGAGCCTAAATTCCTTAACATGGCGTACTGTGTATAAGTCCCGTGTGACTTGCCCAAACGCGTCCACTCTCTGCCTTCCCCTCCATGCAACCCACTTCCCACCTTTCATCTTTATTTATTCACCAAACATTTGATAAGTGCCTACCACATTCCAGGCACGATGTCAGGAAAATAGTAGCGAAGGAGATTCAGTCCTTGCCCTCCTAGAGCATATAGTCTAGTCTGACCGAGGGACAGGAGCGTGGGCAAGTATGACTCACTCACATGCTAAGGGTAGAACCAGTGCTGTGAGGCACAGAGGGGAGGCCTGCCCTAGACTTGGGGCACCATCAAAGTCTTCTGGAAGGATGTGATGACCCAGCAGAGATACAAAGGATGATGAACTCACTGTCACTAAGTGGGAAAAAGTGTCCCAAGCAGAGGCAACGATGTGTGCAAAAACCAAGAATTTGGGCGGAACGTGACAAGTTTGGGGTCTGCCTGGAGTTGACCATGATAGAACAAGGAGTGCAAGACATAGCACGTGTTGGGGACAACAGCCGGCCGTGCCGCAGTCATGCACAGCTCCCTGGGTCAGCTCTATCAGGACACCCCCAAGACAGTCCTTCATGAGAGCAGAGAGCACTGCCTTCATTTGTACACAATCTGCCTTCCAGATCGCCACCAGCCATCAGAGGTCCTGCAGCTCATCCTGCTCACGGCCTCGACCGGCATGACCCTGAACTCACCAGTCACAGGCCCTCCTGCCTCCAGGGGCCTTCACTTCCCGCTCATCTCCCAAATGCCAAGCCACACATGCCCGTCGGGGGGGGGGGGGCAGCAACATCAGCCAAACCTAAGTCTATCCTGTGCCAGTGACCGACTCACTGCCTCAGCTCCAAATTCATCCTTGGCTACTCAGTCTGGGAAAGCTGATCTGATCCTCTAAAATGTAAGTTGAAATGTTTCCTTTGCCATCTGGCACAATGTTAATCTTTATCAGCAGGCATTTCAATAGACATTGGAGAGATGCTGCAGGAATAGGGCTTTCCTTCTGCATGCTCTCCCAGCAGGCCCTGCTCAGTTTCGCCAATGCCAGGTGACTGCAGAGCAGATGCCCTCTGTAGTGTCAGAACAGCAGCCAGCCCCACTCCACGACCAGTGGCCAGCAGCACCCGCGGCCAGCAGCTTCCTCCAACATCTCTTGGGCAGTTCCAAAGCAGAGAGCCTCTGGCAAAATAACCCTTCCTGAAAAGTCTTTCCTGGCACCCTAGAAAGTAGGTTCCTGGCAGGTTTCAGAAGGAAAATTTCCTGCAAATTCTCCTGGGATAGCACCAGTGACTTCTCTGGCACCCAGTGAGAAGCTGCTGTGCCCTGGCTGGGATCCAGACCTCTTCCTTGCCCTGTACCACAGCCCTGGGAGTAGCGGCTATCCTTTCTATCCTTTATATCTGCCACTTGTGCATTTTTTAGCATTCTCTTTACATCTTACTAGCCAATCCCCAGTGCCCATATTATTTACATTAAACTTTCCCTGTCCAAGTTACCATGTGGTGCCGTCTCCTGCTTGGAGACAGCAGTTCCCAGTCCCAACTGATACATGACACTTGGATGGCATTGCTGCCACCCTCTTGGGCCAGGTAACATGCCAACACTGAGACCCCATGCTTCAGTGCCCCACCTGAGTTAGTCTTACAGTTTGAAATGCCATCCATATGCGAGCGACTCCTGAGCTTATGACTGTAGCCCACCACGTCCATGAACTCCAGGCTGGGGTGTGGTTTGCTCACTGACATCCCTTTTGTGTGTCTCACGGGCATCTCATACCAAACGTGTCCAAAACCAAGCTCGCCCTTCTTCACTCTCCGGGCTGCTCTTTCCACGTTAATAGCAACTCTGTTCAGCTGCTTAAGCCAAAAAAATAGTGGAGTCGTCTTTAACCCCTCTTTTTCTCTCACATTCCCAAATTAATCCCTCACAAATCTTGTCAACTTAGCCTTCAAATAACATCCACAATCCAGCTGATTCTCACCACTTCCATGGCTATCTCTGAGGCCCAAACTGCCATCACTGTCACCTGGATCTTGCAGCAGCCTCCAAACTGATCTTTCTGCTTCTCCTCTAACCTTCCTTCAGCCTGTTCCCCAAAACACAGCCAGAAAGATCTGGCAAAATTAGGCTGATTTCCATTTCTAAGCATTACGGAGTGAGCTCATTATAGCTTCTCTCTTCCACTGATGACAACTAAAAATTCTAGATAAAATTCAAAATCAACTATTTGAGGACTCTGAAAAGTGAACAAAAGTAGGTAGACTATGGAAAGAAGGCAAAGCTTGGAAAAGTGAACTATATATTTTTTCTTCTTTGCTTCCAAGCTTTGAGCTGAGAGTGGGCCCCGAGTTGTGAAGCTGTGATACATCATCACGGTCACCTGAAATTTCACTAGAGAGATCATCCTTCTAACCACAGGAATTAGGAATAGGGACCTTTGTGGGTCAGAAAATATAGAATGGGACAGCCCACATTCTTCTCTTTTCTCTCCTGGCTTTACTTTGAAGACAGGTCCCAGTCATGGAGCTGAGCAGTTAGCAGTGACACAGGATGATCTTTCGGACATGAGAAACCCAGAAAAGGGACCCCAGCATAGGGTGGGGTGGCAACTGAGAGAGGAAGTCTGGGGAAGATGATCCCTGTGTATACAAATCCACATAAGTTCCTGTCTCTCCCTTGAACTTCAGATGCATGAAAGAACTAAGGCATATCAAAGGCATCGAGAACGGAAGTAAGATTTAAACCACTTCCCCAGTTCCAGACAAATCCTAAGGGCATCAACACAGGACAGACTCAAGGCAGCAGACCAAAAGCTTGGACAACTCTCAGGAGGAGAGACAGAATGCCCGGTCTATGGACGCCCTGCTCAAACAAAGCAAAACAAAAATGAAAATTCTCCAGAGGATTTATCAGGCCCGGAATCTACACATCATCATTAATATTCAAAATATCCAGAATATATTCTAAAATTATTGTGATATTCAAGGAATCAAAAAAAATGTCCCCACTTCTTAAGAAGAAATAAAACTGACAGATGCCGACTCCAAGACGATACAGACGTTGTGATTAACACACAAAGACTGTAAAACACTATTATATCTCTATTCTGTGAGATAAAGGTAAACACATTTGAAATAAATAACAAGGTAGAAGTTCCCAGCAGAAAATATAACGAATAAAACCAAATGGACGTTTTAGAACTGAAAAGCACAATATTTGAAATGAAAAATGTTACTGATGGGCCCTATAGCAAAAAGGAGTGGACAGAGGAAAAAGTCAATAACTGGAAGATGGAGCAATAGAAATTATCCAATCCAAAGGATAAAGAGAAAAGAAGATCAGGAAGAAATATTTTTAAAAAATAGAAAATAGAAAAAAACGACATATTACATATAGGAGGATAATGATTCAAATTACCATAGTTTCTCAACAAACTAGGAATTGAAAGGAATTTCTTTAAGTTGGCAAATGGCACCTATAGAAAAACCATACAGCTAACAACATGATGTTAAGACCAAATGCTTTTTCTCTAAGATAAGGCACAAGATAAAGATGTAGGCTTACACCACTTTTAGTATTGACCAGCTGTCCTGGTTGGTGAATTAAAGCAAGAAGAAGAAATAAAAGTCATGTAGCTTAGAAAAGAAGAAATAAAAGTCTAGCTCCCAAGAAATCTTTTTTAAAAAACCAAATAGAGCAAAGAAGTGAGTTTAGCAAAGTCAGAAGATACAGCAATCAACTGTATTCATACACACTAGCAGTGAACAATTGAAAATTAAAACGTTTTTAAGGTTTCCATTTCCAATAGCACCCCCAAAATTAAATAACTAGGTATAAAGCTCTAAAAAGTATCTGAAGATCTGGGCAGCACCTGTGGCTCAAAGGAGTAGGGAACCAGCCCCATATGCCAGAGGTGGCGGGTCCAAACCCAGCCCCGGCCAAAAACTGCAAAAAAAAGTATCTGAAGATCTGTGTGCTGAAAGCTACAAAACAGTCATGAAAGAAGATGTAAATAAATGTTGGTAAGGTGTTATTTCTTCCCAGAAGGTGATACTTGGGAAGTCAAACCCACAGACTCTGAGGGTTCAATCCCAGATCCTCTACTTGGGGTTATGTGACCAAAGGTAGTGATAGGTAACACTAACATTTAACATATTGAACAGAGCGAGACTGCAAGTGCTCTTTGTTTTAACTCATTTTATTCTTCCTATAACTGTATATGGTAGGTACTTTTATTAATTCCCATTGCACAGATGGCAAAACCAAGGCATAGAGAAGTTAAATAAGTGGTGGCAACAAAGGCACTCTTATTCCTGAGCCCGTGCTCTCCACCACCTGCTGTTCTGCCTGTCACTTCATTTCAATATACCTCTTGCCCCATCTTTAAAGTGGAAAAAAATATTTCCTACCTCAAAAACTTATGGAGAGTACTTGCCATGGCACGTCTAAGATGCTTAGCATGCAGCTTGGCACACAGTGGGTGCACAGAAATGATTGCTGTTGTTTTGATGGTGGTGGTGTTTCTAGTATTATTACTCTAGTCAGTGACTCAGCCACTCCAGCATCACAGGACTAATTCCAGCTTCCACAGCGCTGGAAGCCTGAGACACCAGCAGGGAGCTCCCTTGCTGTCCAGTTCCTGCCACAGCAGAACCGTTACCAGCCCAGCTATGGGTGTTTGCTGCCCTCTGCTGGCCACATCTCTAGAAGCGACAGGGCGCAGGAGATTTTTCAAAGCCGGCTTCCTGCAGGGTTGGAAGATCTAGGAAGGAGAGCAAGGAGCTTAAGTCTCTTTTGCAACTTTTTTTCCCTCCCAAATTTCAATTAGAGTACAACCATCACAGAAATGGACAGCAACTTTTAAAAAGAAATCTAGTCCTTCTCTCATCAGCCAACACAGCTCTGTCTGAAGCAGAAAAGAGCCACGGTTTTCAAACTAGACGGGCTCCTCTGAGCTCATGGGCCAAGGCTTCCCACAAAGTGGCATTTCCTGCCAAATATTCAATATCTAAAGGATCCAAGACATTCGTTCCTTTCTATATTCAAGAGGTCAACTGCTATTTACTGAGCACTTACTATATTTACAGCTTGGGATCCATCAATGAACAAAACAGAAAAAATCCCTGCTTCCATGGAGTTTATTTGGGGGTGAGGGGTGAGATGGATAATAATCAATAAATAGAATAAATAAGCAAATTATAAATTCTATTATACAAGATGGAAAAAGAACTAGATGGGAGGAAGATAAACCCAATGGAAACTGCCCTTGGGGTAGGAGGGCAGGTTGCTGTTTTAAAAAGAAGGTCCACATATGGGCGTGTAGTTGTCTTTTTTCTGGCTTCATATTAGTGTTGAGTGCATTGGCTACTTGTATTTCCATTCTCATGGTACCTCGCTAAGAAGAATGTGTTTCAACTCCATCCAGGTAAATACAAAAGACATGAAGGCTTCACCTTTTCTATGGCTGAACAGTGTCCTGGATGGAAGGTTCAACTACAACTTGAACTTTACTCTAGAAACATAAACAATGTAACCAAGTCATTTGTACCCTCATATTGTTCTAAATTTTTTAAAAACAAGATCCAGTGAGACCTAGTGCAGTGACTCACACATATAATCCTAGCACTCTGGGAGGCTGAGGCGGGTGGATTGCTTGAGCTCTGGAGTTTGAGATGCACCTGAGCAAGAAAAAGAACCCACCTCTACTAAAAATAGAAAAAATAGCTGGGCATTGGGGTGGGAGCCTATAGTCCCAGCTACTCAGGAGGCTGAGGCAGGAGGATCACTTGAGCCCAGGAGTTTGAGGTTTCTGTGAGCTATGATGCCAAGGAGCAGTGGGAGGCCAGTGGTTACATGGGCACAGGCAGTGCCAGGCCTTGCCACCATCATTAGGACTCCAGTGATACTGAGAGTCCCTGGGTGTTTAGCAGGGGAGTGGCATGCGGCCCTCCTTGTGTTTCACAGGGATCACACTCCTGTGTTGAGAACAGAGTGCAGGGGCCAGGGTGGGCAGGGAGCCCAGCACATCAAGCTTATCTGTCTTGCAACTAAATAAGGAAGTAAACACAGGGCTTTATATAGCTGTTTTCCTCCTAAGATTTAGGAAAATGGCTTAGAAAAGAAGAAAACTTTCAAAACCATTAATATGGGCCAATTCTGAACTTTGAGGCTCTGTTTTAACTGAGTGTCTGCTGTCACCCAGGTTAGCCACAGGAAACTGCACAGCCACCAGGGACACCGCCAGCAGGAAAGCCTGTGGACAGAGTTCAGGAGGAGAGTTCCCCTTCTTGAGTTCTTGGTGGGGAAGCCATGGAGGAAAGGTATGGCAGGCTAGGGAGCAGTTTGGAAAAGGAACCCAGCTGCAACACGGGGCAGGGTACCCTCGGTTCCTCCAGCTCTGCGTGTGGCTGTGCCCTTCACTTCTTTCACCTGGGGTCTCTGAGTTGGGCCTGAGTTTTTTGACAGCCACAGAAGAGGCTAAAAACTTTAAACGCTGTGTGCCTGAATGTACAACAGATACATTTAGATGCATAATAGAAGCCTGGCCAGTGGAGGAGATGGATGGTGCCAACCTGAATAAGATGTGCAGGCAGCCCCCAAGGTCCTGCTCAGGACAGGCCATGCCCATGACTCAGGAGAACCAGCCAGCCAGGAAGCACAGTGAGTGGGTCCATGAGAGCCAGGCACATAGCAGTACAGAACCGGGAGGGCAGACAGGCAGCTCTAAGGACACCCAGGGCAGGAGTGAGGGAGGCGTCCGGGCTCTCCTATCTTTTGACAAACCCAGGAAGCCTTCCTAGAAATAAAGGGCTTTTATTAATAGCACAGGTGAAAGAGTAGAGGGAAGAGAGGTAGCGAGCCCTGGTGTGGGGAAGAGCGACCTGCCCCAGCTCAGGCAACAGGCCTGAGGCCTCTGAGGAAAGCCCAGGTGGTGTCCTCTATGCAGCAGATCCAGACAGGGCCTCAGAAGTGGGTTGAGGCTCCAGGGTGGGGTAAAGACCCCAAATTAGCTCTTGGAGGCTTCATGGAAGAAGCAGCCTCTTAGGAGCATTTGGAATCATGGGAGGGTCATGGACACTTGAGTGGCCATTCCCAACACTAAGCAGGGCCTTCAACAGGTGTGGGGCAGGAGGGGACAGGACCAGCAGTGATGAGTGACAGTGCCTAGGACAAGAGGTCCAGATCAAGCATTTTATGAGACAGCAAAGGGGAGAAATCACAGTCTCCCTGTAACTAGTTCACAAAGGCTTCCTGGAAGAGGCAGCCATTCTGGGACATTGCAGGCCAAGGTGGGACATGGAGGGGTTGGGGAAGGGAGAGGGGTGCAATTCAGGGAACCAAGAGGGCCCAGGTGGGTAGCAGATGAGGATGAAACCGGCCCTAGAAGCATCTCGACTCTCTTGGCAGGGACTTGTGTTCCACTGAGTGGGTGTTTGTGCTAACTTCACCAGCATATCCCGGGTCCTCAATCCTGGCACAGCCTCCCCGGTGCATGCCCCCTCACAGGCAGTCACACCTCATTCCAGATAGTCCTGCTGGGCCTGGACAGAGACCCTAGTTCTGGAAATGGTGGGGCTGCCTCAGTTCTCCTGAATTCCCTGGCTCCCTTTCCTCATCCTCAGGGCCCAGTTTGGGGTGGAGGTTTGGGTGGTTCTATGTGTTGTGGGCAGGGAAAACAGCTGGCCAGAAGCCTCTCTCCAGGACAAAACCTCCACTCCTTCCTGCTCCTAAAGAGACTGAAGTGGATCTGGTTCATCAACAGCCTGGAGAAGAACAGAGGACTGCAGGAGGTATGAAGACGGGGAGGTTTTATGGGCTGTCAAGTTCCTCCACTTCCCATGCTCAGCCCTTACCCTCCTCCCCAAATCCCTCCTGGCTACACATCACACAGACCTAGACCTACACATTCTAGGTCTTCACAACAGCCAGCCAATGAATTCAAGTATAAGGCCCAGGAAGACATCCCTGGATCCTGAGCAATAGGCTCCCTGCCCCGGGGGCAACACCTTCAGTGCTCCCCCAGCACAGCCTCTTCTCTCTGCCCCCAGACCCCACCCAAAATCTTTAGACAAGTAAAATCAGGCTAAGGAAAACATTAAAAGCATCCTTGATGGATGAAGAAGTCATAAATGTATGGAGGAGGAGACCTGGGCAGGCCCAGGAGCCGGCCCTCTCGCTGGGCGGGGCAGCGCCACCCGCATTCTGGTGGAAAGCAATAGGCCCTTTCCTGTGTGCACTTTTATGGTCCCCAGAGCATATTCTCAGGCATTACCCATGTAACCGCTCAACAGCCCTGAAGGGGCTTTCAGTCAAGGAAACATAGGCTTGGAGAGATAAAGAACTTCCCCAGAGCCACACAGTTAGAAAAGGGTCCAAACTGGCCCTTGAACCAGGTTTTCCAACTGTGATTTCACTGCCCAGGTTGCTAAACCCAGCTACTTCCCCATGGGTGACCATGACTTGAATATCTTGTAGGGCCAGCTGGTGAGGCCACCTGCTCTCCCCCACCAGCTGCCAAGGTCTCTCCACTCTACCCTAAAGAACAGATATGGGATGTGGAGATAGGAATCAGCCTGATCCTAGTGAAGACCTGAGGCTGGCCAGCCATGGCAATGAGGGAAGACCAGGGCAGAGGGTAGGGCATCTCACAGAGGACAGGGGAATGACAGGACAGTGGGCAGCATTTGGGTTATGGAAAGCTTCCTGGAGGAATCACTCCTGAGGAAGCTCATCAGCTCTTCATCTAAGGGTGTCTGGCTAACATCCCTGAGAGCAGAGACCGTATCCCCAAGGTTTGTGCTCAATAAACATTAAAAGAATATCACTCGTTATCCTAATAAGTGCTCAAGGATACAAAGGGAAGAAGGGGTGTTGAAAGGATGAGTCTCCAAGAGCCCCCAGGAGGCAGAAATCATAGCATCCTCAGACAAGAATAAGCCACCATCCCACTCCCAGCTTTGTGCAGAGCAATCTCTAACCCTTCTTTGGGGATGGCAATTCTGGTGGTAGCCAGCAGAGTGATGGCAGTTCTGGGGCTAACCAATGGAACAATGACAATTTGGGGGCTAGTCACCAGAATGAATACCTTCTCAGGCTGTGGTCCTGGAAGAAACTCACATGACCTGTTTCTTCTTAAAGAGCAAAGGGAACATGCCCATAGCAAGTTTATAGCCACCAGGTTACCCCAGGATTGGATTCTCTAATCCTTCTGGCCAAATAGAAGAAAGTGGCTAAAGGAGAGTCTCCCCATTATTCACAGTGGCCATAACTGTGGCCACTGAGAGTCGTGTGGTTTGCACTTTTGCTGGGTGAGACATGAAAGCGCTGGAACAGAGCCTTCTGGGCTGGAATCCAGAAGGAGCCAAGAGACTATCCACTCCAGCCTCTGTCCTAGAGCAAGCATGGTCAAAATGGCCACTCTGGTCCTCAGCCACTCTCCAGGCGACACCACCTGGGTGGGTTTGGATTTGCCTGCCCTGTCATCCCCTAAGAATCAATGATTCACTTGAGAATGTGTCCCACACAGAGCCAGGCAGGTCGAGGCCTCAGCTAACCCACGACCCTTGGAACTTGGAAGAAGTTCCCAAGACCCTGGAACTTCTCCCTTGAGACAGTGGCCCCTGCCTGTATCCCAAACCCAGCCCCCACCCAACTGTTGTGGAGTTCAGAGCCGTTTCCAAGTGTGGGTTGAGACGATCTCACAGAGAGACTGTGAGAAAAGTAATTACTTAATATATGTAAACGAGCTTTGAAGATGAAAAGTGCAAACACGTAGTGTCCCTAATAACATCTTCAATACTTTTACAGAGCCCCAGAGTCACTGCTGAGCTCACTTTTAAGACGAGTCCTTGGGGAGTTGCTGGCAAACTCCCCAAGCCCATAAACAACATAAAATGAATTTTCACTCCTTTTATGCAGCCAGTCCCAGCTCTCCCCACCAATAAAAGGCCCAGGGAGGATCAGAGAAACCAGAAGGACGCTAAGCTTCGCACTCTGCAGCCCGCACCGACCCACGCTCAGCCTCTCAGACTCTGCACACAGCCCCGCCATGTCCTGCCGCTCCTACAGGATCAGCTCAGGATGTGGGGTCACCAGGAACTTCAGCTCCTGCTCAGCCGTGGCCCCCAAAACTGGCAACCGCTGCTGCATCAGTGCGGCCCCCTACCGAGGGGTGTCCTGCTACCGGGGGCTGACGGGCTTTGGCAGCCGCAGCCTCTGTAACCTGGGCCCCTGTGGCCCCCGCATGGCCGCTGGGAACTTCCGCGCTGGCTCCTGCGGACGCAGCTTCGGATACCGCTCAGGCGGCGTGTGCGGGCCCAGCCCCCCCTGCATCACCACCGTGTCGGTCAACGAGACCCTCCTCACGCCCCTCAACCTGGAGATCGACCCCAACGCCCAGTGCGTCAAGCACGAGGAGAAGGAACAGATCAAGTGCCTCAACAGCAGGTTTGCTGCCTTCATCGACAAGGTGGGTGAGGCCGGTGATGGTCCAGGAAAGACCTCAGCCCTCCCCTTCCACTGGAAGGTCCCAATCTGTTGGCCAAACAGGTTTAAGGAAGTGGAAAAAAAGAAATGCAGACCCATGTAGGTAGAAGGATCAGTTTTCATCATTTAATTCCAGAACATTCAAAGAGGTCCAGGTGTGGCCTAGAAATTGAGCCTATGGTCCCAAGTGTATGTGTGCATGGAGCCAAGGCAACCCAGGAATGTCAGAGCCAGCCTGAAAACCTAGACCGGGCCCTGGGAGCTGGAAGAGCAGGAGGCGAAAGGCACTGTGGCTCGTGGCCCAGGGAGCCTGTGCAGGGGCTGGAGCACCACTCAGAGCCACGCTGTGTCCCCCAAATCCTTGCTGTGCCATTCAGGAGTGGAACACCCCAGGCATGTTACTTGTCTGGGCAGCAGACCCTGCCTCCTCAGCTGTTGGGAGGCTTAGAGAGCACATGCACGGGGCGTGCTCACAAACAGTAAACGCTCAAGAAATGTCAGCTGTTACTATTATTCTTTTCCAAGAGTGGCAGTGAGTGATGAGGTGTGGCAGTTAACCAACCCAGGCTTGCCAGTCTTCACAGAGGGAGTGCTGGAATGGGAGGTGGCCATGCTGACAGAAGCCCACCACCACGTAGCTGGGCCGCAGCCTCCCAAGGAGGCCTGGGGGTGGGGGGCAGACCGGGAGTTGCCTAGTGTCAGCTCTCCTGTGTCTGCAGACCTGCCTCTAGCAGAGTAGAAGGAAGAGGCTCGCATTCTGGGAGTTCTGTTTCTCTTTAGTGATCTTAATTAATCCTCAAAATGAGTCCCTGGGTAGGTTTTTTGGATAGCAGTTGAAGCTGAGAGCAGGTGGATGAGCTGCTCAGCCACTCTGCACAGTGTGGGCAGAGGCAAGGCGGAGACAGAACTCAAGGGTGCTAAATCCATCACCTACCATGAGCAGATCATTTTACACCATGGGGGTCTCAGTTTCTCTACTGGTAATACAGAGGAAGTAATGTCACCTCCCCGTAGGGCTGTGACAACTGAATAAAACGAGTAGATAAATGACACAGACATAGGTGCAGGTGTGTATCGGAGCACAGGCCCTGGCACCGCACAGCAAATATTCAGTAAGTGTTTATTGCACAAATGAATAAATGAAGGACAACTGGTAATTATAATAATTATCATAATAATTAAGTTGACCAAGTACTTAGTCTGTGTCAGGGATGGTTCTAATATACTTCACATGTATTAACTTGTTCAGTCTTCACAACAGCTCTAAGGTAGGCACCATTATCTTCATTTTCAAAGTGAGAAAACAGCGCCAAGAGGTTAAACAAATTGCCCATGTAAAGTGGCAAAACTGGGGCTCGAATGAGACCTTTGGCTTCCAGCAGGATGGCTTTCCTTCACACCCACAACTGCCTCCCTGGGGGCCTGGTAATGGGGCGCCCTGAGCCCCAGACGCTCCCTCACTCCATGGCTCTGCCCTCTCAGCCGGCAACCAGGGGTTGTGAGCGGCCCCTTAGCCAGCCTCCCCCCTGAGTCTCTTCTCTCCACCTGAATGGCAGGTGCGCTTCCTGGAGCAGCAGAACAAGCTGCTGGAGACCAAATGGCAGTTCTACCAGAACCGCCAGTGTTGTGAGAGCAACCTGGAGCCGCTGTTTGCTGGCTACATTGAGACGCTGCGGCGGGAGGCCGAGTGTGTGGAGGCCGACAGTGGGAGGCTGGCGGCGGAGCTCAACCACGTGCAGGAGGCACTGGAGGGCTACAAGAAAAAGTGAGTGTGGTGTTGGAGGGTGGGGGATCAGAGAGAAAAGGCTCTGCCATAGCCTCTCATGGCAGCGTCTATCGGATTCCTCCAGCAGGAGTGTCCAGTGGGGCCTGGGTTTCTCCAGATTCTGGGCTCCACCTCTAAGACTCCAGCCCTGTGAATCCTAGAACTAGCCTCTCAGGAGAGAGGACAGGAGACCCCCCTGAAGTTCTACAGTCCTCTGTGTTCCCTGCCCTTCACAGCTTACCTTTATGACAGGGTTGATGGGTTCTCCTGGGCCCTGGGATGCACACCTGACTTTAGACTTGGGGGCTGGAATGTGCATATCTGATCTCACTCCAGAGGCAGAAGGACTGGGGTGGAATAGAAGTGTGATAGAACAAAAGCCAGCCCATGAGTTATACACAAAGTAGATCAAGGAGAGGCCAAGACGGTCTAGAAGGAGTGAATTCCTTTTGGACCCCTGGAAGAACTCGCACAGGAGCTCTGTGGTATTCGAGGTGTCATTCCTCAGCTCCAGCCCTTCTCTCTCTCACACCCAGGTATGAAGAGGAGGTGGCCCTGAGAGCCACAGCAGAGAATGAGTTCGTGGTTCTAAAGAAGGTGAGGGGGCTGGTTGTGGGGCAGAGGAGGGGACCCATCTGTGCCAACTCTAGCTCAGGGCACAGTCCCCATGCTGACCAGGGTGCCTTCATTTGGCCCCTCCCACATGCACTCCCCTTCCTCTTGGTTCCATGGCCAGGACGTGGATTGCGCCTATCTGCGGAAATCAGACCTGGAGGCCAATGTCGAGGCCCTGGTAGAGGAGTCCAGCTTCCTGAAGCGCCTCTATGAAGAGGTGAGGGGCACCTGCCAACCAGGCCAGTGGAGGGGGGTGTGGGGCCCAGGGCAGCAGGCCAAGGGTACGTGTGTGCACCTGTTTGCCAGCGTGTGATGGAAGTGTGAAAAGTACCTGCACACACATGTGAGGGGCCCAGGGTACAGGGGCCACGTTCACGTTTGTGCGTGTGAGGAATGTGGATGGACAGACGTGTGCTTGGGCTGCTTGGTGCCGGTGACCTCTGTGTGCTAGAGTGTCTGCTTATGTGCTGTCTGTCCATCCAAAGATGGGCCTGAAAGTGTGCATGTGAGGTGGGAGGGGGGTGGTCTTAATTAGCAGACTAATCACTCATCTGGGCATTCAGCCCCAGCTCCCCTGCCAGGTAAATTTGAGTCACACTTTTCTTACCCTCTGGGCCTCAGTTTTCCCATTTGTTAAGCCAGAGGCTGTTCCCAGATGACCTCGGGGGCCCTGTCCAACTTTCTTGTTTTGTAATAAGCCTGTGTGTGAATGAAAGTGTTGAGATCTGGAGCCATGTAACACTCATGACCAGTGCCTTCCAGGGAGGGGATACTGCCCCGACAGGTGGAGCACACAGCCCAGATCAGGCACCAGAACCAAACATACTGGCTCTTGGCCCCACAGGAGATCCGTGTTCTTCAAGCCCACATCTCAGACACCTCAGTCATTGTCAAAATGGACAACAGTCGGGATCTAAACATGGACTGCGTTGTCGCTGAGATCAAGGCCCAGTATGATGATGTCGCCAGCCGTAGCCGGGCTGAGGCTGAGTCCTGGTACCGCAGCAAGGTGAGTGGCACAGGACACCTGCCTTCTACACATGGCAGTGGGAGGGATGCAAGGTGTCCATTAGAAAGGGCTTCTTCAGTCCAGGGATTCTGATCCCTAGGGATGGTCGGAGAAGGGCTGCCATGTGTGGTTGCACAGGCTGAGCCCTGCACAACCTGTACAATCACCCTGGGTCCTGAATGGATGACATGTCCCATCCTGAGCCTCATGAGCATCTCTGCTTCCCCCAGTGTGAGGAGATGAAGGCCACGGTGATCAGGCACGGGGAGACCCTGCGCCGCACCAAGGAGGAGATCAATGAGCTGAACCGCATGATCCAGAGGCTGACGGCCGAGGTGGAGAACGCCAAGTGCCAGGTATGGGTCACCTGTGCCCGAGACCACAGAGGCTGAGGCCCTA
>CAUYQV010151416.1:0-12997 GCA_963574575.1 Galagoides demidoff | reverse complement strand
CGGGGCATTCTGGAGGGCGCCTGTAGTCCCAGCTACTTGGGAAGCTGAGGCAAGAGAATCACGTAAGCCCCAGAGTTTGAGTTGCCATGAGCTGTGACTCCACGGCACTCTACCTAGGGTGACATAGTGAAACTCTGTCTCAAAAAAAAAAAAGGACTGAAAATACAATGAGCAATATTTCAAGGGCAGGTTTAATTTCTTCTCTGAAAGAGCTTGCACATTATTGGAGGGGGGAATAGACTTGCACACAACTTTACAATGAAAGGAGCCATGGAATGAGAATGCAAAGTATCCCCAGTGCTCATACCTACTTTACCCTGGATGCTCTGGCCCTGGAAGGTGAAAGTTACAAATAATTTTAGTGTTCATTCCAGGAACTTTCTGAAAGACCATCAACTTTGTAATAGAAAGTATGAAAGTTATTTTATAACCCCAAGACCCTCAGAACTTCAACAAGACACAACAAATACCTATCTTGTGTTTACCAGTCCTAAACGGTCATGTGATGACTTACCCTGTTCTAAACAAGCCTCTTCATTGAGGGAGACCTGCTTTAAAACATACTTTAAAATCTCAATAAATATCCTAACTTTTTTCTTTTCCTTCTGAAATGCTTACTAAGACTGTTAAGAGACAGTGTTTTCTCTTACCACCATGAGATTTGTCTTATCAGCAGATCATTTTGGCTATTTTGGAGAGCCAGTATTCCACAGTCTTAGGTGCCACAGAGAAATCCAGTTGAAGAGGAGGCTCCTGCACACTCAGCTTGGGCTTGGACAGAGCCGTTCTTTTGTGGCCCTTCGAGCTTCCCCTGAGGTTTCTCTGACCTTTTGTATGGGTTGGACTTTGTTTTCTTTTCATTGAGCTCTACGAATACTGAGTTTATTTTTTCTCCTAGGAGTAAGAAAGGTTTTTCAGAAATCTCTTTGATTATCTGATCATATTTGGAAAAAACTTGATTCTTGGTGGAAATTTGCCTTATTGCCCATACTACTACTATTTGTCTGCCTCTATCTATGGTTCAAATTTTGCTTTTTCCTCTCTCCTAAGATATTAGAGAAATTTCGTAATTATTATCTGCGCATGATTGCAGAGGCTCAGACTGCTGGAGCTAGTGTCCACAGAGGAAATACGATACCAGATCAAAAGACCACTGGAGCAAGTTCTTGATACCACTCTTCCTTCTCCCTTCCTGAAGAGACTGATTTCTTTCTATGCTGTTCTAAGTGTAAAACTTAAAACCCCTTTTAAGGGAATGATGTCAAATGGTGAATAATACTACACCATTGCCAGGTGAGGTCCTGGAAAATGGCTGTGGCTTCACCTACTTACCTGCTGTAACAAAGTACCATAGACTGGGTGACTTAAACAACAGTGGCTTATTTCACGCAGTTCTGGTGCCTGGGAAGTCCCACATGAGGCTACCAGCATGGTTGGATTCTGGTGAGGGCCCCCTTCTTGGTTTGCAGATAGCGATCCTCTCGCAGTAACCTCCGGTGATGGGCTGAAGGAAGGAAGGAAGCTCTCTGGTCTCTTATGAAAGAGGCCTTAATCCCATTATGAAGAACCCACCCTCAAAGCTGTATCTACATGAAGTAAGGAAGATTGAAGTATAGGATGTAGGACTAGTGGAAATTTCAGAGACTCAGAACTGTTGGGAAATAAGGCGTTTTATGTAACAGGTTTGTTTGTTTAAAATTTTATTTAAGACTTTAGGTATTCGTTAAGAAAATATTGCTAAAATGGATTGCATACTTTTCTGCCTTCTTAATTAGAAAAGGCCAGACATTATTTAACTTTTTCTTGATGACTCAAGGTCCTCATTATGCATGTCAGTGATTATTCTGTAAAGCAATGATGCCCTCAAGGGCCATCAGGGTATACCAGGCTGCTTACTTCTACATGGCTCTTACTAGATAGCTATGATTTTTGTGTTTGTATCCACCCTAATTACTTTTCCTATAGCAGGCATTACACACATACCTTTTTCTACTTTTATTGATGCATGATGTATCTTATTTAAGGAGGTCCTTCTCTAATAAAACTATGTTGCTTATAGTGTGGTCTTGGAAACAAAAAAAGACAAGCTTGTTAGAATTGTACATAAACCTCCAGTGATTAGGGTCTGGTTGGGAGGATGGAAAAAATGAATGCTCTAGTTCACAGAATCTGACTTTGGCTACTCTTCCCCCCCTCCCCCCCCCCGTGCATACCACCCCTGTTCATATTCTAGCTAGGTAGAATATATAGTTGATATCGTGCTCCTCCTGGTAAGCGAGGTACCGTAGAAACAGAGAAATGAGCTAAATTGCACTGTGCTTATAAGTTCATTAGCATCACGGCCATCCCGGGAAGGTGAGCATTTTCCTGCTGCTCTGTGAAATTTCAAGCCCCAGCTTGGATATGAGCATAGCACCCCTTCACATGGACTGTTAACTCAAGTTTCCATTTTAGTCTGTAATTTACTATTTTATTTTAAATAATAAAAAAAAAGATGGTAGCAAATGCATCAGTTTGGCATTTGAATAACAACTGCTCCTTTCTTGAGTCATTTCACTTTCCAGAGTATTTTCCAAGTCTCTTCTTGATTCTCACCACCAACTTCTGTGGCAGAACTCCCCACAACCCGATGCTCACTCAGGATCCTTTATTCATTTCCCTAGAGGCTGTGTCAGCTCTCCCTAAGTTCAAGGTCTCTGCGATCCTTCCCACATGTGAATGAGGCAAGCGTAGCAAACAGTGTTGTAATGGTCCCACGCAGATGTAACAGATATGCTAATTAGACAATGGCTAAGGAAAAGGGCACACAGAAGGCCCCCATCAAAAATAAATAACTAACAAAATGAAGAAAAACTCGCTGTGCGTGGTACATGCTTGTTTAGAAGTGTCTGGGGAGTTCTCAACAATGCATACGTCTTAGTAATGCCTAGCTGCATTACTAAGTAATATTTTAAATAATTTCAGCCTAAAGGGACCAAAAAGGAAGGAACATTTGTCTGTGAGCTGGAAAGCCGTTTTTACTTTGGTGTGCTTTTGAGTTCAACCTCCGAGCCTTCCCTTCTGCAATGCGGCACATCCCTTTCATGTTCAGTCACTTTCTCTTGTGAAAGGACATTTTGTTTCTTTTTAAAATCAGTACAAGGGAGAAGCAAGAGGAGCTGCGGATCTTGCACAAGAGAACTCGCAGGGTTCAAAATCCTACTCACTGAAGCAGCTCTACACAGTTAACACTTTTTTGAGCTCCTGCTATGTGGTCCAGGCACTGTTCTAGGGGCTGGGCCTTCAGTAGTGAACCAGAGAGGCAAAACCTGGAGGCTGGAAAGATTAGCAGATTCTCCTGACCTGTAACGAGGTCAGAACATACTACCCTAAAATACATACCTTGGCATTTGAGAAAACCGCAGAAGGAGGAATGTCACCCTCACCTTCCCCTCTGTGCTTCTCCCCTGAGCAGGTTATAAAACCTAAGAAGGATTTTTTTTTTTTTTGAGACGAAGCCTCAAGCTATCCTCCTGGGTAGAGTGCCATGGCATCACAGCTCATAGCAACCTCCAACTCCTGGGCTTAAGCGAGTCTCCTGCCTCTGCCTCCCAAGTAGCTGGGACCACAGGCGCCCGCCACAACGCCCGGCCATTTTTTGGTTGCAGCCATCATTGTTGTTTGGCGGGCTCGGGCTGGGGATTAGAACCCGCCACCTTAGGTGTACGTGGCTGGCGCCTTAGCCTATTGAGCCACAGGCACCGAGCCAAGAAGGATTTTTTGACAAGACAAATGACCCTCATGTAAGCAGGTGCCTTCTGTATATGTGAAGGAAAGGAGCTGGAGACGGGAGTCACAGTGAAGAGTCTAAACAAATAGGCCCTGTTAAGTTTCTCCAAGTTCATTATTACTAGATCATACTCACTTTGTCTAGTGATATTCCTTCAAAACTGTCCACTTTTCATCAAACCTAGTATAAAAAAGGCCTAGTTTACCCATACATTTGGGTTTTTATTTCCTTATGAAAGTTCCTACTGTATGTAAAACTTAAATTAAATAAATGTGTCTGCTTTCCTTTTGTTAATGTGATTTTTTAAAATACTGTCTTTTGTTATAGGGGCATCAGCCATGAACCTAGGATAGGTGAAGACAAGACAATTCTCTCCTACCCCTGCACTGGGGTAAATTTATATTATAGATACCTTCGGACAGGTGGGAATGTTGACAGGCAGGAAGCCTGAGAACCAGATAGTTGGCTGCTTTTTGTTTCCAGTTTCACATTGGTGTAGGAGAAAGAGCGTGAGAGATGGGAAAGATGGAGATTTTATTGGGCATCATAATTTCATAGGCACCAGAGCTTATTTCCTCTACCTTCTGAATTTGTACTAATGAAGCTTTAAATATCATTTAAACATGAACACTAAGGTGGTGCTTGGTTGTGGTGGAGAGATCCTTAGAGTCAGCAGACTAATAGGAAGCCTTAGATTTAGAAGATTGTATGATTTTAGGAAAAGACCACAGGCTCTGGGGTCAGACAAATTCTTTTTGGGTCTGAGCTTCCTGATTTCCTAGTGGATTGACCAAATTTATTTCTTTCATTCTTCTATTTTCTTTGAGACAGAATCTCAAGCTGTTGCCTTGGGTAGAGTGCTGTGGTGTTGTAGCTCATAGCAACTTCCAACTCTTGGGCTCACATGATCCTCTTGCCTCAGTTCTTCTATTTTTAGTAAAGATGGGGTCTTGCTTTTGCTCAGGCTGGTCTTGAACTCATGAGTTCAAGCTATTCACCTGCCTCGGCTTCCCAGAGTGTTAGGATTACAGGTGTGAGCCACCGTGCCTAGCCTGGATGATCAAATTTCTTAAACATGCTGAATCTTAGTTTCCTCATCTGCAAAGTGGATATTATAAGACTTAATAGAATTGTAATTGTTAGGTGAGATTTATACAATTTAAGTACTTAGTATGTGCTCAATAAATATTTATTTTCCTTTTTCTTGCTATCTAGCTGGGGGATTTTTGTTTGTATTTATATGGGTGTATGTACACAAGTTGTTGAGTAATACTTCCCCCTTTTTTGTTTTGTTCACAATACATTTCTGTGCTAAAATTACTCCATTGTGTCTGTTCCTTCTATCTAAAATGTATGAAAAAGTAGTCAAAATTTAGTCTTCTAAATAGGGATATGAAAATATATGTTATGGTTTTGCATTGTGAAATTGAAGCCACACAATTTAGAATACAGAAAAGACAAGTGTAAGTAACAGTGTGGATTGGACTACTTAATTTTTTAAAATGGTTATAAATAATGGATAGATATATTGTACTTAAGCTTAAACCAAGAGGGTACTCATTCAGTAATTTAAGACATCAATACTCCAGTGTTTATTAGGATTAAAAAAAAAATTCTCCCATCTTTTGCTTTAAGATACTATTCATGAAAAATCAAGTGATTACTTTATGGGGGGTGGGAGAATTTATTAAATACTATAGATACTGGGCATAACTATTTTGAAGCAAACACAGGGTTTAAGAAGATAGTAGATTGAAATACTATTCAAGGGGCCATCACAAAGCAAGGATTCAGAGAAGCAGGAGGGGAGAGTAGTAAAAGGAAAGTGGGTAATTTATTAGCTTCTTCCTTTTCCTGTCTGGTTATACCTGATTAAGAGGAGCTGGGTGTGCTCACGGTAATGAGTAAGGAGTGGAGATGTGCCAATTCAGGCTAGCGCAGTGGTTCTCAATTTTTGCTGCGTTAGGTGATTGAGGAAGGGGAGGATGTTCCAGAGCTGGTTCACATTAGGTCATGAGAACAGATTGTAATATTTTCAAGAATCTTATGAGTAAGTTGTTATACAGTCATTATTAAAAATAAATTATATTAACAAAAATAAATAAATTATATTTAAAAAAGCAATACATACTCAAATCTCCTCACTTCCTGATTCTTCCACCCCTTACTTTATGCTATTACTATATTGTCGTGTGCTACTGCCTGTCTCTTTCCAACCCTGCATTACGTAATATTGATAGCTTGAAATTGGCCATGGTAGGAGTATTTATAGCATGGAAATTAGCAAATGCTGCCAATCATCACTTTTCTTTCTTTTTTTTTTCCTTGTAGAGCTGGTTGCTAAACATGTATCAGTACATCACTGGATATGAGTGACAGTGAAGTTTTAAACTTAACTAGACTGAGTTTAATAAAAAGAAATATGTACAGAAATAGAAAAAATTATTAAGAATGTCCATGTATACCACAGTCTCCAACTTCAATAATCGTCAGCGTTTTGTCAACCTTGCTTAATGTGTTGCTCCTACTTTCTCCTGAAGTATCAACATTCAAGCCTGAGACACCATATAGTTTTTATCTAAAAGCACGTAAGTGTACATCTCTAATGCTTAGGCACTTAAAAAGACATAATTGCAACTTCATTATTATACCAAATAATATTTATTAATATAATAATTTCATGATATTCTTTTTTCTTTTTTTTTGAGACAGAATCTCACTATGTCTCACTCGGTAGAGTGCCATGGCATCACAGCTCACAACAACCTCAAACTATTGGACTTAAGCAATTCTCTTGCCTCAGCCTCCCAAGTGTCTGGGACTATATGCACCCTACACACATCCAGCTATTTTGTTGTTGTAGTCTACATCACTGTTGTTTGTTAGCAGGCCAGGCCGGGTTCTAACCTCCCAGCCCTGGTGCATGTGGCTGGTGCCCTAATCACTGAGCTATGGGCGCCAAGCCATGATTTTCTTTAATAACAGTCCATATTCAAATTCCCTGGTTGTTTCAAGGGTGTCTTCTTGGAGTTGATTTTTTTGAATCAGGAGTTTAACAAGTGAATTGGTCTTTTAAATAACTGAAAAAGACTGGAACGTTATGAGATCTACCTGAGATGTCATTATAGAGCAGGAAACGCAGATTTCACAGAAGGTAGTTCAAAGTAAGGATTAGAGGAATATAAAACTGTTTCATGTTTAGGCCCTACTGATATCAGACTCTTCAATAAACTGGTTATACAAAGAAGAACACAACATGTTCTATGTCCTAAAAAAGCTCATATTCGTGGACAATGGTGGTACATAACTCTTTTGGGGACATGGACCTCTTTGAGAACTGATGAAAATACCCTGGATGTGCATGCCCACACTTGCCACAAAATTTTTCAGGCAATTTATGTTCTAAAACCCATAAAACTCATCCTAGATCAATGAAACTAGAGTTAAGACCTAAGATTTAGGGAGGAGGAAGAAGACTTGTAAATGAATAATTACAATCCAAAGTGGTAATGTTAGAGGCAGACGTACCAAGGGCTATTGGAGCATAGAGAAAGATAGTGGCTTAGTAACAGGGAAAGTAACATTAAAAGTGCAGTTTGACATTTTGATTAAGAGTTTGTCAATCAGAAGTGGTTGGTGACTAGGGCTGGCATGCCAAAGTTGAGTGTGATAAGAAATGGTGCTAAAAGATGGCTTGGCTAGGAGGTGAAGGGCCATATGAGGAAATCTAGTTTTAATTTATTCCAGTAATTGCACAAATTTAAACTAGGGAGTGACATGATAAGATTATCATATGAGAAAGGTAAATGGAGCAACAATATAGGAAGGGAATTCCAGAGAAAGAGAGGGGAGACTAGACACAAAGAGGCCTGGCAATAACTATTAGTTGAAGTGATAACATGGCTGGGAGTGATGACTCCTGCTTGGAATCCCAGTACTTTGAGGGGCCAGATGGGAGGGATTGCTTAGGCCCAGGAGTTTGAGACCAGCCTGGACAACATAGTGAGACTCCGTCTCTAAAAAAAAAAAAAACTCATAAAAATAAGCTGTATATGGTTGTCTATAGTCCCAGCTACTAGAGCAACTAAGGCAGGAAGATTGCCTAAGCCCAGATATTCAAGGCTAAAGTGAGCTAGGATCGTGCCAGTACGCTCCAGCTTGGGTGACGGAGTAAGACCCTGTCTCTAAATGATGACAGGGCACAATAAATAAGGCCAGAAAAGAGGGAAGGATTTTAGGAGATACTTAACAAATGAAATGGGATACTAAATGTAGTTAATACAGAAAAAAGATAAATCCAGAGAGCAAAGTTTCCTAGCTTCAAAGGTCTGATAGAGAGGGAATGCCATTTACTGGAATAAAGAACACAAGAGGCACAGCTGTGGTCAAAGAAATGGAAAAAGGCCATTGTTTGGGGGCATGTTGAGTTTGAATCATCTAAAGAATATATAGAAAAGGATTGCCGGAAGAAGTTAGAAAGCAAAGAATCCCAAAAGGAGCTGAGTCTAGTTTGGGGTCATTTAGGATTTGAAGCTGATTATGGCCAGAGATAGATCATAATTAATTTCAAAACACAGTGAAGCCTTAGGGCTTCCTCATGGCCAAAATTTTATCCTCCAAAACATTACCTAAGAAGCACCTGGATTATAAAAAGTCATCAATCTCATTATATATATATATATACACACCGGTGTCCCCACACATACACACATATAAACATATAACATATATAGATATAGATATATATAGATAGATACATATATATATATATATGTGTGTATGTGTGTGTATATATATATATATATTTTTTTTTTTACATGAACACACACACACAGATATATAGGTTCTATTGTCCCAGGAGAAAGCTCAAACTTTATCCTCCCCTACTCATTATTATTATCATTATTTTTCAAATGCGAATATTAATTTTTCCAGGGAACTTTTCCTAACCTCCCAGGGTCAGGTCTCACTGAAGTAGAAAGTATTGTAATCAACTTTTTACCCATCTACATTCCCCTCTACTAAGCATCTTATTGCTGGGAACTGACATTACTTACCGATTTAGAAGAAAGTGGTGCTGTGGAGTGGAAGTGGATTTTAAGGGCGACTATGTGCCAGGCAGTTTGACAGGGGTTGAAGGTACAACAGTAGCTTTGTAACAATTTGTATTGTCTTCTAGAAATTAAAATGCTAACCATAGTTTCCAGGCATAGGATTATCACGCTCCTGACCATGTTTCTTGGACTGACTGTAGCATTCTCTGACTGTAAAGTTGCTTCCTCTCACTCCCAAGAAGACTTTGCCTTTAAGCTGTCCTCAATTTGATTTTCTCATACAAGAATAAGAAATGGAGCTCTAAATTAAAAGTTTAAGATAAAGGTAAGGTGGCGCCTGTGGCTCAAGGAGTAGGGTGCTGGCCCCATATCCGGTGGGTGGGTGGGGGTGGGGTGGGGAGGTGGAGGGTTCAAGTCCAGCCTCAGTCAAAACTGCAAAAAAAAAAAAAAAAGATAAAAGTAAGAAAGAAGACATAGAAATATTAAAAATGTGCTATTTTTTACACTGGAAATGTAGGATGGGAAATGAGCAAAGAAAAGGTTATTTGAGTCACATTAAATTCTGTGCTGTGCTGTATAAACAGATCATGAGAAAAGTGTTTATCTAATGTCAGGTATACATGAAAATCTGTCAGTTCAGAACTATGTTCCACCTTCAAGGGAGTAGAGCTTGCATTTCTTGGAAGCATTGATCAGTATAAGTGCAGGTCGATCAAGGCTTTTGCATTTGCTTTTAAATGTTAATCAATCACATTTTATTAAAAATTTAAGGCAAGAGTGAGAATTGAAAAGTGTATGAGCCTGTGCTTAAGACAAAGAAGTCAAGTTGAGATCCATTCTGAAATGACTTGAGAATTTCCTAATGTGTGGAATGTTAGGGTCCCATCTGGCCAACAAGTATCATGGTGGTAATGATGAGCTAGAGTTGGTGGTGAAACTAATGAACATTTATTGACAAATCTCTGTTTTGCAAGATGAGAAATAAAGTGCTTTTCCATGATGTCTAAACCTATACCAGTGCATCCAAGTCTTCCGTTAGTTATTCCACAAATAGTCATAGTAATAATTATTATTGTTTTTAAGTGTTTTAAATAATGCTATTTAAAAAGATAGACTCTGGTTTCTCTTCCAATACTATAAATCCTTCACCTTTTACTAAAAAGACACATTTCTTTTATTGTGGTAAGAACTGTGTAACATAAAATTTACCCTTTTAATCATTTTTAGGTGTACAGATGTTGGACATTTAAGTATATTCACATTGTTCTGTTACCACCACCACAACTGCCAACCATCTCCAGAACTTTTACATTTTCCTAAACTAAAGCTTATGCCACTTCCTCATTGCCCCTTTCATCTAGGCCCTGGTAACCACCATTCAACTTTCTATCTAGATATCTGACTATTCTAGGTATCTCATGTAAGGAGAATCATACAGCATTTGTTCTTTTGTGCCTGACTTATTGCATTTGGCATAATTTCTTAATTTTTCATTCATTTTGTAGCATGTCAAAATTTCCTTTCTTTTTAAGGCAGAACACTGTTCCATTGCACAAGCATGCCATAGTCTATGTATTCATTTATCTACTGATAGACACTTGGGTTGCTCCCATGTTTTGGCCTCCACGTGAAAAATACTGCAGTGAACATGGATTTACAAATATCTGTTCAAGTTCCTATTTACACTGGCTTTGGATATATATCCAGAAGTGGAATTGCTGGATCACATGGTCATTTTCTGTTTAACGCATTGAGGAACTGCCATGCTGTTTTCCACAGGGGCTGCTCCATTCTACATTCTCTTTAGCAATGCACAAGGGCTCCAAAGAAGATATCCTGAAAACTGAAAGTTAATAGTAAAAACACTGCAACAATTGAGAAGGAAAGCTAGGCTACAAAAAGCCAAGTGGAAGAAACCTTACCCTGTTTTGCTTTCCTTTTTAAATTTATCTAAAGATAAAATATTCATTTAACAGAAGTATTTATGGAGCACTTGCTCTGCTCCAGGACCTCGGTCACACTGTGGGGGTACCTGGGAGACACTGTGGGTAAGTAAGACATAAACATCACATACGCAATAGTAAAGCAGAACTGAATATCAACATCAGGCTCATATGGAAGCAAAACTCAAGGAAATTCAAGTTGGGAGGAGCGGGAAGAAGGGGATGGGTAAATTCCCACCCAGTGGGTCCATTGCATGGGTATATAGCACACTTTTCAGGTGAAGGAAACACCTGTAACTCTGACATTAATTGTACAAAAAGCAAACTATGTAACTAAAATGTATATACCCCCATTATAATCTGAAATAAAAAAATTGTATTTTCAAGAAGCTCAGTCTCCTGAAGGTGAGGGATAGACAAATAGGTAGTTTACAATACTACATGAGTGTCGGGGGCCAAAAAGCGTAACAAGAATAAAGACCCTTGATTTTAGCCAAGGCAGTGTGTGCTCCCCAGTCTTCCCCTCCCCCGAAACACACTTGCAAGATTTAAAAAAAAAAAATTTATGTATCCCACCCTGTTTGCCCGCATCCTGTTACAGAAAAAACCCCCCAAAGCAATCACAGCCAATTTCCTGCTTAATTATTTTCCTTGCAGTTATCAGTTCTTTGTTTAAGACTCAAGATAGCGACCATTCCCGCACCCGCGAAACCAGCTGACCGCCTGAACCTCAAATCTGCCAATCAACGAAGGACATATTTCCTCTTTACTCCTCCTCCCACTCCCTCTGCCCCTGTTCACCTGTAAGCTTTAAAAACCGGCCTCTCGCCACCATTAAACAGACCTTGACAAGAAAACCTGCTTGGTCTCGCTTTCTCTTTCTCGCTTGTTCTTTTTCAGGCTGGGTCCCCCTCGCCCGCTTGTTCTTTTTCAGGCTGGGTCCCCCTCGCCCCCACGAATAACCGTCCCGCTGGACGGGACACAAAGACTTGCATTGAGAGCTGTTTATATGCTACCAGGAGCAAAAATGAGCACAGAAAGAAAAGAATGAGTGTTAATTGAACTTATTTGATTTTATTTAATCTTAAGCTTATTTTATTACTAAAGCTTATTTGTTTTAAGCTTATTTAATGCTTTTATTTTACAACCCTCTGACATGGGCTTTCCTGTCCTTTTGTTTCAGATGAGAAAACAGTTCAGCATAGCAGTTCTGATTAAGTAACAGAAGTATTATGGCCCAAGCCTGGCATTTCTGTCAGGGCTGAAATAAGAGTCTCACTGAGTGCTCTTAGTGCTCAGAGGAGGAGGCTTGTCTCCCTGGCTGACAGATTGGGGAAGACTCAGCAGGGCTTTGTTTTAGAGGAGGAGGGGTGGATGAGAAGGAAAGTGCAGATAGGCGTTCCAGGCCAAGGCAATACCAACAAGCCCTGGGAATGGACGTGTGGGTTAAGAGCACAAGTGGCAGAGAGGTGGGAGAATTAGGGGGATTGGGGGGTGGTGGTGACTTTGTGCTGTGCACTCATGCGACTACAGTGGTGAAAGGAGCCAGTGTGAGTGGCTGAGACCAGACCTGGGTGGGCTTGGAAAGGCCACTAAGGAATTTCTCAGGCAACAGGGAATAATTAAATATCACTGAACAAGGAAGGGTCCTAAGGAGCTAGCCCTGAACTTGATCTCTGTGATATGCATCTTAGCAGGAACAAGATGGCATAGGTAGGGTACTTCCTTATTTCTTGGAGTACTTATTAAAGTACTGGTGAAATTATTTAACATTTTAATGTATTTTTTTCTATTTGTTTTTTTTTTTTTTTTTTTTTTTGAGACGGAGCCTCAAGCTATCCCCCTGGGTAGAGTGCTATGGCATCACAGCTCATAGCAACCTCCAACTCCTGGGCTCAAGCGAGTCTCCCGCCTCCGTCTCCCAAGTAGCTGGGACCACAGGCACCCGCCACAACGCCCGGCTATTTTTTTTTTATGTTAGACCCAAACGGGGTCCCCAAGGGGATGCGGCCCCCAGAGAGACACCACACGAAGGTCGATGCAAAAGCAAGAGGCTGGTTTATTGCTGACGCGTGTCAGGGTCCCTCAGTGCTCTGGGTGAAGGACCAAGAGCTGCTGTTACAGGCTGATTTTTAAAGGAAAAAACCGCAGGGAGTGGTGGTCTGGAATGTGGTCTGGAGGGAAGTCGTTTATTGCGACATGACAGTTGAAGGGTCCCAGGAAGGGTCCCA